>KK116647.1:313752-329107 GCA_000611955.2 Stegodyphus mimosarum | reverse complement strand
AATTCAACACGTTAATTTTTCGGCACGACTTCAAGAAGGTGAGTCTTATTTTTATATCTTCTTGCAGAAACATTTTACACAAAAGTGTACGTTTTTTCCACAAAGTTTAATATGTTTTAAGTACTTCTTTCTTCAAATTTAACAGCTTCGTTACTTTAAGCAAGAGGGCCCCCATTTTTTAGATTTTCTTGATTTCTTCGGTTGTAATATAGGACTAATAGTGTTTCAGAAATTAACTATAAATTATAATTTATGATTTGTGGTTTCATCCTCTCTAATACTATTTTAAATTTAGTTTTCTGTAAATTTTTGAGGTCTTGAGGCGTTTTTAAAAATATTTGTTACCTAGCTGCCTCTTTTTATTCATTAATTCTAATTAATTCTTGTTTTGTTTTAGTAGTACTTTTCTTCCACGCGTAGGGAAAAGGGGCGTCTAATTGAGACGATTTAGATTAGTATTGAAAGATGTAATAGATTTTAAAATTTTGTCAATTAATTGACACGGTATTGTCTCAATTAGTCGTCAGTTGAAACGCGTGGAAGTAATATTTCAGCGAAAGGGGCACGGTTCCTTTTCCCCTGACGAGACAACTATGCAACTCTCACTGAGATATTACCATTTTTGTTTATTGTATATGTTGTTTTTATTGCAACTTCAGCTTTTCCCAATTTTGCCATAAAATTACAATTTTCTAGGCATTATTTGAGTTATATTTTCATGTGAATCTTTGCTTAGGATTTTAAGTTTTAATTGCATTTAATGTGTAATTTTGGCACTAACGTGCTTCTTCGAATAGGATTTCAGAAGGTTTAGGATGTACTATGGCTTTTGGCATTCTTACTTGTTAATAATAGAATTACAAAATTGCAGCTAGATGCGCAGTTTTTACAAAACCATAAAATGCTATCGTTCAAGTTTTAACTTTTTAAAGAAAAAATTATATATATATATATATATATTTAACACTTCAGATGGTTTGATGTTAGAAACTTTAGTGGAGTCTTGCAAAATGTTATGTTTCTTTACATTGATTACGTTACGTTAGTGTGAACGTTACTTACTCTGTATGTTGTGTTAAGTTGTACGTTATGTATGTTGTGTTAAACTGTACGTTATGTATGTTGTGTTAAATTGTACGTTATTTATTTTGTGTTAAATTGCAAGCTATGTATGTTGTATTAAATTGTACGTTATGTATGTTGTTACATGTACGTTTTGTTATGCATATGTTACATTGTGCGTTACTTTACCTTAATGCTACGTTACATGATGTTACTAGATATTCATCATCAATGTTATTTAGCAACTGTTGCCATTGTTCGAAGCACAAAATGCCTAAACTGTTTTCTTCCTCGTAGGCAGATACCCGGTTTCAAAAATGCTGCTATCTGACGGGAGCCAATATCCCTTTGGCCATTATTACAAATTATAACTTGTAGAACCCTCTGGGCTATCATGTAGTATAACAGCTGAGATGCGTGTAGAAACCACACAGGAGAAGAGTGAAAAGAACTCTTTATTTACACTTTTAAAATTCACAGTGCTTCGACTTGACGCTAACACAGTACACCTCACTCGGGTAGTAACTCAAATAGCAAGAATCAAACTAAAAATTTGAAGATATTAACATGTAGTAGAGTTACGCTACATGGCTCAGACTACCCTGTTTCCTAAAGGAACGTTGAAAATCTAGTAGCTGCAAAGAAAAGCTGTTGCGCCACGTTAACCAGCAAGAAATGCCAAGCAGAAGCTCACGCTACAAAAGCACAACTTTCGATCACACTCTCTAACTTTCCCTTCTAGAACTTGGTATATAAACCTTTTTTCCTCAAAATTGAATTTGCATTACTTCACTCGCGCTATCAAATTTAAATATTCTGGCATCGGCAATTACCGGAAATGAAGGCTTATAGGAATGTAAGTAAAATTAAATTAAATTGGTTATTTAAAATAAAGATAAATCGTTGCCGTTACTAATTCATTAACAGAAATACTTTTTAATTATAACTTCTTAACATAAAAAACGCACCTCTTATTCATAAAAATGTTTATTTTACAAATACGTTATTTTAATAATATGTTTAGATAATGTAAAATTAAGTACATCAAGTTTATAAGATATCCCTTAGAACATTTTATGAACCTCTGCATCAATGTTCGAATTAAAATAATGTGGTTCGAATAAAATAAATAATTTTCCTCAGTTTAGAACCTTTCTATTACGTTATATTTATGATGGTATTTACATTTTCAGACAGGACTAAATTAAATCCCAGTTAAGAAGTGTTACGGATGTTCATCGCGAGTTACGGATATGAATTTTGTCTTATGATTTTCTTTTTATTTCGAATGTAAGGCCTCGGAAGCATATATGCTGATAATCCTCAGCTTTAACTGAACCGAAGTGTTTCACAACTACTGAAATATTACTGAACTCTCTCTAAGACAAAGAAAATTTAATAGTGCCTATAATTAGATCACCTTCGATGAATGGAACTGATATTTTCCCATTATCAATAGAAAGGTATTAAAATTTAACGGTAATGTTTTGCGATAAACCACGAAATTCTTTTATTCCATTAGACTAAATAAGTTCAATAGAAATGACCCCGAAATAATATTCTTTGAGTTTCTATCCCAGCGAGATTCAGTGTTATCTTCAAAACATAGAAGAGTTTATAACGTAAACATTATTCACAGTATTCTGTTTAAACGATAATATCTGTTAACAGCGTAGGCTTTGACAGTTAGTTAGTCTTTGACAGGCGCCTAAACACGCATAGGTCATAGCAAAAGTTATATCCTTTTATAGTGTTATGCTGTTCACATTATTGTTCTCCTGCAATATTCTTGTTAAAATGATATGCATTCGGTGAATTATATATATTATAAAATTATAATATATACACAGTCCAGTCACATTAATGTGACCACCACGTACTTTCCATATCAGAGTTAAATAACCAATCACAGAAGGCAGGTGGCAGCACAGTGCAGTTGAGCGTATATAAAGGGTGTGTGAGGGCTTCGGAAAACATTTCAATCGTTGGCGTAATGCAGAAACGAAGCGATTTATCCGACTTCCAAAAGGGCATGATCATTGGCTTTCGGGCCAAGGGTGGAAGCATTTCCGAAACGGCTGAGTTTGTGAACTGTTCGCGTGCCGCCGTGGTAAAAGTGTACCGTGCATGGCAAAATGGGACTGTCCAAAATCAGCGACGTGGCAAATGTGGTGCACCACGGGCCATAGATGACAGAGGCGAACGACGGTTGCGGAGATGCGTTCGGGCAGATAGACGGGCTACCGTTGAGCAACTGACCACCAAAATGAACCAAGGGGCTACCAAAAGTGTCTCCCAAAGTACTATTCAGCGAACATTGCTGCGTCTGGGCCTCCGAAGCAGACGCCTGGTTCGTGCACCTATGCTGACTGCTGTTCATCGACGGCGAAGGCTAGAATTTGCACGCCAGTACAGCAGCTGGACGTCCACTGAGTGGCGACAGGTTGCGTTTTCGGATGAATCGCGTTTTATGCTCCATCGGACAGATGGACGTTGGCGTATAAGGCGTGAAACCTCTGAAAGGAACCACCCTGCAACCATTGCCGGAACGGTCCAAGCTGGAGGCGGGAGCATTATGGTCTGGGGAATGTTTTCCTGGCATTCTCTAGGTTCACTGATCATTGTGGAAGGCACAATGGATCAATACAAGTACGCATCTGTCCTTGCGGACCATGTTCACCCCTACATGCGCATTGTTTTTCCTCAGGATGATGGCATCTTCCAGCAGGACAATGCGAGGTGCCATACAGCTGCCAGTGTACGTGCGTGGTTCGAAGAGCACCAGGATGAGTTTACCGTCCTCCCCTGGCCAGCAAACTCACCTGACTTAAACCCAATCGAGCATCTGTGGGACCATCTCGATCGAGTTGTTCGCGCCATGGATTCTCAACCGCGTAATCTAGCGCAGCTGGCCACGGCATTAGAGTCGGCATGGCTCAACATCCCAGAGAACACCTTCAGGGACCTATGTGACTCTCTTCCTGCACGTCTCGCAGCAGTCCGCTCTGCGAAAGGTGGTTATTCTGGCTTTTGACAGATGGTCACATTAATGTGACTGGACTGTGTATTATATTATAAATAAATATTATAAAATTCGGTGAATATTATTAAATTCGGTGAAAGAGGTTTCAATATCACTTTGAAGAGATCATGAAAACTGTCGTCTCCATTAAAATCATTAAATCGTCCCGACTAAAGTTCCCATTAAAATCATGTAATTTCCATGATGGATTTATTGATTTAGATTTTATCTTAATAACGATCAGTGTTGATATGCGCTGTAAATGTTATCTTGTGTTTTAAATTATATTTATTAAAACTATTAATGGCACTGGTGCAGATATCTGTTGTTACTCTTGTGTTTGTATGTTCCATGTTTTATGAAGAATGCTTTATCAGCAATGTTTCTTAATATTATAACACTGGTAAGCTACAGACAATTGCTAGAAATACAGTCTTTTTTAGCCGAAAGGAAAACAGAATTACGAATATTTGAAAAAGGCGTCTTATTTAAATTATTTTGGAAAAGCAACTATATGAAATAATCTTAATTGAGGATGTTTCAAAAGCGTTAAACCTGTACAATTTAATACTATAATCAATATCAGTAGATGACTTTAGATTTAATTACTAATCACAGTTATAAATGTAGAGTATTTCTGCATATCTTACGATAAATGAGCTTACGTTTATAACTATTTCCTTTGGCATTCAACAGGATCAAATTAACAATGCGACAGTACTATTAATGGGAAAGTTTTGAAATGTGTACGGTTTCTATTTCCATCCTTCGTTCCGTTTACTCACCAGAATGTTAATTAGGTTAGAAAGTATTTGAACGGAGGTTTTTGGTCATAACACAGAGCGTATTCCTGCCTCTCGAGGGCACGTTACCGGGTTTGTCAGATGTTATGAGACTGTAATTCTTCGACTTTGCGTTATTGCTGCCGACATTTAAATTTTTACGCTAGTGAGAAGTTTGAGCCAACTTCGCGTTAAATCAGTTATGTAGTTGCTGACTACTAGGCTTAGTTTAAATTTGAATTTGACTATTAATTTACATTACATCTCTACAAGTGATGATTGATTTGTAAGTACTAGACGTGAATTTTATGCGTAAGCTCTGATTTAATAAAAATGTTATTTTAAACTCTGTTGTACTTCAGATCAGGGGATAATTCGTTCCAAGTCTGCTAGGAGTTTGAGGTTGTTTACGCTATCAAAGGAAACTTAACTCCATAAATGGTAGAGTTTTAGCAACCTAAATTTGTTATCGAAATGATAAAGTAATAGCTAAAATTCTGATCTTTTCAGCAATTAAGGAAATGATTCATTTTAAACGGAAACTACTCTGCCACTTTGAATTCTGACAGCAATTACTTGAGGAATTTCAACGTTAAACCAGTATCAAATATAATGTAGTAAAAAAATGTTTTAGAAAAAAAAAAATGGATGCTAGAAATTTCGAATTCTCCTGATATTTTAGTTATTATTTTGTTTTAATTCCCAAACATTTATTCGTAAAGTATTCGGCGGGAGTAGCAAACCAACGCACCATTTAGCCGCTTATTAACGAAGAATATTATCTCGAGTGCACCAAAAGGGGGAATAATATTACACTCGAAAGAACGAAGGTAGTTAACTACAAACATCCGCATATTTTCTGGGATTCGAACCAGGACTGAAAGACTTCGCAGTACCACTATGTCAATCACCATACCGAAATAGGTAGCTGTTACGGGCTTTATTTTTGAGTTAAAAAATACAAAATAATTTTTCGGAAATTGTAAAAAATATCTTTACAGTTTTCATTTATTTGTGAAACAATTCGATTGTTTCACAAATAAAATTGCTTAATTAATCTTATTAAATTCAAATATTCCCACATACTACAGCATTTTCAATTATGGAATACCTTCAATAATTTAAGAGACATTTTATGATTCTGATTATTTTTTGAGCCATTTTATGAGCCTGATTCTTCATTTAATTTTCTTGAAAATGTTGATTCACAAAATGAAAAAATCTGATGTGTACCCACATGACTTCCTTGTACAAAATATTAAATTACACGGATTTTGCATTTCATTTAAACTTATTGGATTGAATTAAATCTATTTCGTCGATAGCGCATAAACCACAATAGAATAAATGCGCTCATTAAAATTCACTATATGTGTTTACCATAGCGACACTCTAGAGGTAGGTTCATTTAACAGCGTTACATCTGATTCACTTTATAACTCAGAATACACAAAAATTATGTATATCACTAGAAAAATTATCTAATCGCTGCCATATGTTCTACTCAAATACTATAATAAATCTAAAACGATGTATAAAAGAAAATAAACAAACACACACACAAAAAAAGAAACAGTTTTTCACTGACGATTCAGTATTTTTCATTCAATTAATTCAGTTCTCACTTCGCGACAAGGCAAAAATATATAAAAACTCAAAATATCTATACTAAAGGTTACAAAGTAAATCTTAAAACGCATTTCCTCGAATGGATTCCAGAATGGATTAACCCTGATTTAATTCGCAATAGTAAGAGAAGGCGTTATCTTTATTGTTGCGAAGCTTAGTTTCTCTAGATTGGCAACAAATCTTGTATTCTTCTAAGTTTCAAATGTAAACAAATATGGCTGCTATGGCCAAAAACATTAGTCTTAACCACAGTTAAACAACTTTTAAATTGTTGATAATTCTACAACTATAACATGGAGGTTAACTAAAGGCATAAAATCCTTAATCGAAATATAAACCAACACAATTCAATCATTTTTAAAGGAAAAACGGCATAGTTTACAAACATAGAAACTGAGCTCACTGAGCCGAGTAACAAAGGCATACTTTTGGTGCAGCCAATTGCAACCGAAGTAGGAGGTGCACATCTACATGTCGTAGCAGCCCTGTATACAAAAGTTCAATGTTCTGAGGCTACACGTTTTTGAGTTATGCCAGATATATACATACATACGTACGTACGTACGCAGAGACAGCACGAAAAAAATCTCTTCAGAATCCATTTTAAATCAGTTTTATGATTTTATTGGGGAAAACGAGTCGTCTATTCTGTCTTTACGCACGGATGTCTTGCAAAAACATCGTTAAATTGCATTCGATAGCGATCAAAATAGATATTATCGTCAAAATATGCTACCCGAAACTTTTCGCGATTACAATACTTCCTTTTTACTTCATAGAAGGAAGTAAAAACCCGTTAAAACAGAACAAAACCTACAAAGGTTCTGTTTAGAATGAAATATAGTCACAGCATCTATTATTTAATTGTTGTTCCCGTTTAAATATATTTTCTTTAAATAACGAAAATAAAAATACTAAAATATTTATTTTATTTTAATTACTGACTCCCTTTCTGTTATTTATTCGTTAATAATATAATTTACTATATGATCCTTATGTAATATATATTTAATTTTTCTTGAATGATTATTCCTTTAGGCAAACAAACATTTGTAAGGTTACGAGTAAGTATTATTAAAATGATAATTTTTACCTCGAATAACCTACTAATAAAAGATGTACAACCATTGTGAGAAGTAATTTTAAAGTGTAATTCCTCATCCAGACTATTTCTGAATGCCCTTTAAACAGCTCCGATATCCATCCATCAATATTTTAATATCAGGGCTGGACGACAGATCGATTACTTGCCAACCAAGCCTCTTCCATTCCTGTCCATGAAATCCACACTTCGTCAAGTTACATTACCCGTCATTGGATAGTTTTCGATGAACAATAGCTGAAAACTATGCTCAACCAATCGATAATTTGCATTTAGTTTGAGTACTAATATTACAGTTAGAAACTGAAATCCATCAGTATAGCTTATGAAATAAATCCAAAATAATTAATTGATAACTAATCAGCAGTATCTAATACTTCGACAGCTATGTAAAATACTCCTATATCATTTTGTTGTCAAACAGTATGCATGACAACCAGGGAAAAATTAATTATTTGGCACTGAGAAAATTCTATACATTTGTATTGTTGAGGTTAGAAAGTTAGATATTCCTTAGATTTGTTTTCTTACGGTATTTAATAAATTCGTTTTATTACTATATTAAGCATTCATTGAAATAGATTTTCCGTAAATAATTTAGTTAAAATTATTTAACAGAGTAATTTGCAACCAAATCTCATTTAAATATAATTTTGTCGTTTGATTTATTATTTGGCTTTCTTATGAGTTGTATGATTAGTAACGGAATGTACTAGAATGATAAATTTGATTCAAAAAGAAGCAAAAGGATTTTTTACTTATTGCATTATTCTACTCTGCTCGTAAGCGCGAGAGTGCAAGAAAAAGAAGTGGCAGGAACTTTTCAGTGCTCACTAATAATTGTAAGTGAGTTGCTAATAAGTAAATGTACATGAATATTCATTAAACATTAAAATATTTACAAATGAATTTACCTGTGAAGTTTATAATTTTAATTAAACAGCGATTGTTTAGAAATATGCCACCTGGAACAGTAAGTAAACCATTCAAAAGAAATAATAATTTTAGTTTTCATACGGAAATTAAAAAAAAGGCTGAAAAGAGCAGGAAAAAATATGGGTTTTTATTCTAAAAAGTTTTGTTATAGATGTAATGAAATTATTAGTCCAAAAGTGTTTTGTTCCTGAAGGACTATTGTTTTCGTTTTGAGATTTTGCGTCGAATCGCTTTGAATGTTCGCTTCACTTTTCAAATTGTTTCAAATATTATCCCTCTATATTATATTTGAAGAAATTAAATAATGAAGAATCTCTATAAATGTGTGTATGTTTGTCGCATTATGATAAAACAACGAGAGCCATGAAAATTTGAATACCTAGAGCCATCAAATTTTGAATATTGAGCATTTCCACCTGAATATGGAGATTTGGAACCCAAATTTGAAATTTAGAATGTGTTTTATTATCAATTTCATATTTTGTAAAACTTGAATGAATTTTTGATTAACAAACTCAAGGATTTCAAAGCGAGCCATGGCAACGTTGTACAGAAAAAACATTTTTATCTCCATCGCGCGTGATTGTGTATCGGAAATTCTAAAGGTATGCTCGCTTTAAAATTATTTTGCGATATTGTTGTTGAACTGAATTTTATGGTTTAAGTACGAAGAACATGATATTTAGTAAATAAAGGTAACGCACAAAATGTTAAAAAAAGTCCTTTTGGACGTAATTTAAAATTTGGAACCTTTCAGATTTTCATTTTTGTATTTATGTAAACTATTTATATAAAATAAATTATGTTTTTACATAAACCCACACCTTTGTTTAAATGAACTAAGAGCGGAAACTTAAGAAGCAGAAAAATGCCGTTCATAAAATCTGCATTTCCAAGTTTTTCTCTCTTTAAATTTCATTCTAACTTTTGCTTCATCTTACTATTAATTTTGTAAAAAGTGCAGTGTTAATGCTATATAATTTTCTTTATAATAATTTCATTCACATGCTGAAAATGAAAAATGTGCATAAGCAGATTTTTAAGGGCAAGGCCTTCAGAGATATTTTATTCGGAATTAATGCAGAGAATTTTAGGGAGGGAAATTTATATGCTACGCATTTTTATGCCAAAAGAAAACAATTTAATCATCTTTCAGCCAACTCTGTTCACGTTCTTGAACTTGTTGTTTGTTAAAGTGGCAGCTGGCAATTAGTATCTGAAATAAGACAAAGGTACCAGCGCTTTATCGCGATAACAGCGAGTGTTGCATATCAATTGCAAGTTTATTGGTCAATAACTCTAGAGTGAAGAGCTTCTTAGACATTAGCCTGAGCAGATTTAGAATGCATAAACAACGAGTAAGTTGCACGTACAACGAATAAGTAAATATGTATATCTACGGCAGCAGTAGTTTTGACGACACTATACTTGTCAGGAGTTGACCTGACTATAATTTGCCTGGAATATAAGAGCAGCTTTAAAATCGAAGTTAATGACTTTACTTAGCGGTATATACGTCGCCAAAGTATGGAAATCTGGCCTTCTAGAGAATACCTAGGCATTTTATAGAATACCGAAAACTGGCCGGCAATGTATGAAATTATTAAGCATTTCGCACATTGCCCAGGCATTCTATAGAATGCCAAATGATAAAGCGGAAAAATATGAAACACAATTGTATACAATGCCTAGGGAGAGAATCTAATAATTTGTGCAATATATGATTGTAATTCGTGCAATACATGGCTTTTGAAGTTGCGATGAGTATGACAGAGGATTGTGGCTACCGGCTTGGAACTTCTAAAAGAATTTTAAAACAACTATGGGCGAGATCATAGTTTATTTTATGCTCTAAGAAAACTTGCTTAGAATTGAAGAAAATCTTGATCATGGAATTACTCTCTGGCCAAATGCAGTTGCTCAGTCCAATGGAAGTGGTCAATGATTCGTATAGTGTACGTGTAAAACAGGAAGACGATATATGAAATGCCTTTGTGTGAAAAAAAGTTATAAACTCTCTTGGGGAGCATACACTATAGTCAGAAGTCAGAAAACAAAAGTCAGAAGAAGGGTGTATAAGACCATTTTATTCGAACACAAACTTAACAATTATCCAACTGGGGTTTACGCTTCTGATTTAATAGAAATACGTACGTTGATCAAATTCAAAATGGAGTAGATTAGCCTAACGGCTCACAGAATAACTTAACGCGCACGCAAGGCTCTGGTTTGTAGAAAACAGGCTAGGTAAAGCCAAATGGCTAGAATTATTCAACGCCACTAAATCAAGTCTCTAATAATCACGGCACAAAGTGGTCTGGAATAGGCAGATACGTGCTAAAACTAACTTCTGAAACTCTTGCTTAAATAGTACTTCTTTCTATATCAGTCTGAAAAAACGCTCGCTGTCGCATTCACATTCTGGCATGAAAAGCGTGGGTGAAGAAAAATTGAACTATTTGTTAAAAATAAATAGATAAACTTCACAAAGTAATGAAATGAATTCAATATGTCATTCAAGTCTACCATGTTAAAACAAATAGATTAATTTTAATTTCTCATTTTCACACGAAAATTTTGTTTTATTTAGGAAGAAAGACATAAATTGTGTTTCATAATTATTTCATTTTTCTTAATGTATCGTGAATAAATCTTTTTTAATGGCCCTTTTCATTTTTTTTTCAAAATAACATTTGTACTTTTGTGGAATATACAGTTTTTAAATAATAGCCTTATTATGACAATTTTTTTCATACGTTGCCTAAAGAGCATGTATTTCATTCTATAGAATGCATAGGTATTATATACAATGCCTGAGTAAAGTACAAAATAGTTCTCATGTTCCATACTTTACCTGAAAACGCTAGGCATTCTATAAAATGCCTAAGTACTCTATAGAATGCCGGCGTTTCATACTTTGCCTGCTGATCATATAGGAATAAGATGTCAGTTTTAGCATTAGTTTTAGCCTATTAAGACTGACATAATGGGATTATGTTTGCTATAATTCGTTATTTTGAGGATATTTCCTCTGTAGCCTTCCTCTGTACGAGGAATGTTGAAATTATTTGAAATAGGTGATGAATTTGCAGACTCTATATTACTAGGAATTTGAAGAGATTACTGATAGATGATAAGCATATAAGTGCCGGTGAACAGAAATGAGTACAAAGTATTTTTATATTTCTAGTTTGACATGGAAAAATGTCCTGTCAAATCGAAGAATAATCTATTTGCAAATTTAGCTATTCCAGAGACAACGTAATGCATCTTTAGTTGAAATTTGATCATGCTATGTACCATCATATATGTAAATTTAAATATCATGTATGTAAATTTAAATATCATGTATGTAAATTTAAATATCATGTATGTAAATTTAAATATCATGTATGTAAATTTAATCATGCTATGCTTTATACCTGGCATAAAACAAGATACAGAAATATACTAATAATACGTTTTGCTATGCAGATAAAGATATAAGAAAAAAAAGCTCTCTTAATATTTGAATTTAAAATGCTGAGGAAATATTACATATACAAATCTTACAGTTCTTCTAAAAGTTTACAGAAACTTAATTTTGTTACTCCTGAATTATCTTCAATGCTAGAAAAGATATATGATTCGTATTGGTATATCCTTTAAAATGCTTTTATATAGGATTTCATATTGTTTTGCAATTTGTTTATGCTAGAAAACATAGAAAACAAATACTGTTTAGGCTTCATTTTATTTTATTTATTGATTTGGTTTGTAAGCTTTCCATTACCGTAAATTTTTAAACCGTAAATTTTATTTTTGTTCATAAACATTAGATACTTGGTAAAAGTACGAAGCGAGCTGCTTGCTTTTAAAGTAAGCCTCTTTTAACTAAGCCGATTAAAGAGAATAAATTTAATGCTTGGAGATTAGAGACTACATTAACGAAATTTTAACCATCTAATTAAGATTCTTAATGGATGTCTCCAATCACTTTGCCTAATTTCTGCCAATATGTTTTAAAATTCGCATGAGAGTTGATAAATAATAGCACGCATAAAACGTGAAGTAGAAGCACTTGAGCTTTCAGAAATTATTTGCTATTAATCTACTTGAATATATTACGCAGAATATAATCTCTTAACTTATGTTTAGGATCGTTAATCTAGAAAGTTAATTCTTTTAGGATTTTTTTTCATTGAGCTTAAAATAGAACATCTGTAGCTTTAAAAGAATATTATGCATGCATGATTGAATCGAATCGCTGAGTTAGTTTCTACTTACTACATATATATCAAAGATTCAAAAATAGTAGTAAGGGAAATAATCTTAAAAAATAAAACGTTTTGCTAAAGGAAAAAAGAAATGGATTAAAAACTGAATGAAAGATTAAGATATTAAAGGTTAAATAGTCCAAAACTCTAACAGATGTAAAGTGAATTATCGCGATATCTGAAACTAAGTATAGAGACCTGGAAAGTTGTAAACTGTTTTGTTTAAACATGAACTTTGAACAGAAATGGACGTTCTTGTGCTTACAAAATCAACCACAACTTGTGACGATGTAACTAAGCAACAGTCGAATTCCAATTCAAAACGTAGACTAGTCGTCAATATCTACACAACTGAGTTTAAATCTAAGCTGGCTAAGAACTTCTAACTGACGTACGAAATTAAAATGCCAGCAGCAATAAGCCGAATAATTACATACTTATCAAAGCTGGCAGGAAGTAGCGTAATATATATGTATAGCGTTATACAGAATGACGCTCTCGGTATCTTACAATCCCAAAACGGCAGTTTAAATGCTAGTTAACTGATTTGCATTCTAATGAGGAAACGGAAAGGAGAAGTTATAATAAAGTTGAAATAATAAATAACATGTTAGTACCTTACAGATTAAGAAACGATTTTTTTTTCAAATGAAGAGTCATTGAAATTTAATTTAATACAGATGAAGCAGCAAATTCATTTAATTTATTTAACATAGAAATGGATTTTATTGCGATTAGAAATTTCCGAGAAAAAATGTCGTTACTGGAAACTCTGAAAAATTAATAAATTTAATTATGAGATTCAGAGTTTTCATTCAAATACGTCACTAGATTTTTATTTTTGGATAGGATGCACTACAAACTGCTGAAAATTTTAGGAAGAAATAAAAATGTTAAAATTTTTAATTATCCAAATGTTTTACCAGTAAGTTTAAATGCTTGAAAGTAAAGTATTCTGTAGATTAGATTTTCAAATTTCCATCAAAATCGGTAATGTAATGAAATGAGAAGTAGATTTCATTCGAAGCTAAATCTGAATTTATTGCTTTTTACAACCTTTCCGAAAGACCGCCGGCATCAATGCCATTGCAATTTCTGAAATGATTTCATAAAAGACTCACATTCTAATGTAATAAATCTGCTCTGAAAGTTTTATTACGAATCCGTGGATGGTACATATTTCCTTTCCTATGATCTCTGAAACACTTCTGATCGAAATACCAAATATATTACGCAAGAATACGAGAGAGAATTACTTTACTATGCGCAATATCCGATTGCACATCGAAATGATGTATTGAAATGACTGCATATCGAGATGAGGTAAGCAATGGATACTATCCATTTGCATCAGCGTGAGGCAAATGCAATTTAATTTAAATAATTACAATTATTAAAACATAAAATATTATTTTATTTAGGCATTAATTTGTGTTTGTCTTAAAACGTAAACATCTCGTTTAAATACTTGCTGATAAAACAGATATCAATTGATAAAGATGTGCTTTATTTTTAGAATCATTTCTAGTTTCTTTATTATAAAGGATTGATGTACAAAAATATGTGTTTAGAGAAAACGAAGTTAAAAGTGGATTGCTTTTAATACTTGAAAAAATTTAAAATAAAATGGATAATAAATTCTGTTAATTGAAATTTCTTTTTTTGTTTGGTATTTAATTTGCGTTGGTGGTAATCTTAACACCAGATTTCTCCTATAAAGCTATGCTATTAATTTGGTTTTTACATTTGCCTGTTAGAGAAAAAAAGCAAAAAAACAATTGCGACGATTGTTTTAAATTGTTAGCTAGTTATACTTATTTTTTTCCTATGTTATTTCCCTTACACAGTTTCAAGTCTTTAAATGCTGCAAGTATTTAATTGCAACTTATGAATGAGCGATTAATATTTCTGTTGGTCATATCAGAATTTTTACTAATTCAGATACCTGCAAGAAAGTAAGAAGCAAGTCTTTCTTATATCTATAGTTATATCTATATCTATACAAAAAACTTAAAAGAGAGAAGACATTTTCTTAAAAGATTCCAAGAACAAAGTTTAGAAACTAATAGAGGAAATGCGCAATTGTTGCAGGTTCGCAAAAATTTAAAGGTTTTTAAGAAAAAGGTAAAAGCGGAGTTTAAATGCATGTTTACAGTTTCTTTCCTATGAGGGCCCTAACTATTACGTATCTCGAAGAAAGTCGCACCCAAAGGTAATACAAGTAAAAAGTTTTTTTTGCAATATTGAACGCATTGCAAAGAAAATAAAAATAAAAAAAGAATAAATATTGATCTCCTCAGTTCAACGCTTCAAACAGAACGTATCAAGGGAAGAGTTTTTTGAGGCCCAAAACCAAGTTGATCGATGAGTTCCGAAAATAAGTTTCGTTCCTCTGAGACATTTGAGATTCAGGACAGTAAATTTCGAAATACATTTTCAATTGGGAATATTGTACATATATCTATATCTGTATCTATACATCTATATCTGTATCTATATATCTATATTTATATCTATGTATCTATATTTATCTATATACATATATCTATATCTGTATCTATATACC
>KK116647.1:196999-312243 GCA_000611955.2 Stegodyphus mimosarum | reverse complement strand
TAACACACATATATATATATATATACACACACACACACATGCTTTTGGTATTGCCGATTGCAATAAGAAAAGGAAATGCCCATCTCGATATTATAGCAGTCCCATATACACAATTTCAACGTTCTACGGATAATCGTATTTTTAATAATGCAAGATACATACATACGAACATAGAGATGTCCCGAAAAAACCCTTTTTGAATCCATTTTACAATCCGCTCTGGGGAAAAAAGTCCTTTCTTCTGCCCTTACGTACAGACGTCACGCAAAAAAAATTATTCAAATAGATTCGAGAACACTCAAAATAGATATTTCTGTTGAAATATGATGCCTGAAATTTTTCGCAATTACAGTACTTCTTTTACTTTATATAAGGAAGTCATTTCTTTAACATTACTCCGGCAAGCGTGGCTTGGGATGTTCTTCTGCGACTCAAAATGTGGACCCATAACATCAGAAAAGCCCACAGAATGGCAAAAACTTAGAACAAAATTTTCTGTTAACTTCTTGAATTCTGGGGCCGATTCTTTGGTACGTTGTTGCTGATTCGGCGTTACAACTTCAATTTGAAGAAGGAACTGTATTAAAAGCTTATGCAGATGACTTCGCACTAGTTGTTTCAGGAAGCAATAGACTAGTACTTGGGGAGAAAGCTAAAGTTACATTGGATAAAATCTATCAATGGTGCAAATTCAATAAATAAGAAATTAGTCAAGAAAAGATCTTTATGCTAACATTTTCAGAGGTCTCCAACCTATGCAGGCCATCTACACTAAATGGAATGAATAAAGATTAAGAGTGAAAAAACACTCAAATATTAGGGTGCTATTTTAAACGCAAATATTACTTGAGTGCCCCACTTGGCAAAACTTAAGGAAAAGCTATTTAAAGTAGTAAATAAATTATCTTTATTTATTTATAAATAAAGATTCTTTGAAGAACAATAGTATTAGGAAGGTATTATATGAAAGAGGAATTGAATTTATAGTATTGTATGGAGCGCCAATTTGGTGGACAGGTACTGAAATGATAAGAATAAAGTTATTAAAAATTCAAGGAATTGTTTTACTTTCAATGACTGGCTGTTATAGAACTGTTTCGATTACAAGCTTATAAGTTTTTGGCAGGTATGGCACCAGTAGACGTGATTGCTGATGTTGGAACACAAACATGTAAAGCTTCACATATAGGAAAAGCTATTCTTTATGGCGAAATAAATATTTCAAATAATGAAATAGATAAAGAGCAATAAAAATATTATTTTCATCCAGAAAAATTTAAACACGTTTCTGGGGAAAAGGAACTCTTGCAAAAAATGGCCTAGAAATATATACTGACGGTTTCGTGATTAATAAGAAGGTAGGTGCTGCTTTTGTGGTCTTTTTGGATAATAATAAAAATTTTGAAGGAAAGTATAGACTAAATAATAGTGCTACAGTTTTTGATGCTGAACTCTCTGCTTTTGCAAAAGCATTGAAATGGGCTGATCATGAAAGTAATAGAATCTTTATCATTGGTGATGAGATTTTCATTTATATTGAATCACAAAGTATTTTAAAATCTTTGAATTCTAGAAAATCTCCAAAGGGCTCCAAAATCTTTTAAAAAAGTGGCAAGAGTAAGAGATCTTGTGATTAAAGTGAATGTAAAGTTTAAAATAAATATTAATTGGATAAAAAGACATTCAAACATATTAGAAAATGAAGCAGCAGACGAAGCTGCAAAAGAAGCCACAAAGAAGAAGAATTAAATAAATATTTATACAATATTATCTACAGATTCAACGATCCTGTAAAGCAAATTCAGCTCTTAATTTTATACCTGGAATTGGCAAACAGAATGCTTCCACCTTTTAAGCAAATACCAATTATACTTCTGGAAAAGAAAACATTAAACTTAAAGAAATAATTTACGCAGAAATTTAAAATAATTTTGGAACTTACCTAGGAGAACTAGGAAAGGATGAGTCGAAACAAATATTTAAGGTACAAGAAGAAAGTAAGATGTGTTACAGATGTAGAAAGAATATATGTGCTAATAGATGAACAATGCCATATTAAGAAGATTTATATGTATTAATAGATGAAAGGTGTTGTATATGGATTAATGCTTCATTAAATGTGTTTTGTTTCAAGATGATTCCACATTATCTATAGATTCAATTTACACTTTACAGGATCAAATATTTCAAAAGTGGCAAGAAAGGTAGGATTGTGATACGACTGGGAGGAACGTATATGGAGTTCTTCCAAAGGTTGATTCGAAAAGACCCTGTAATAGACTGCTCAGTGAATTATAAACGGGATATGGTCAATTTCCTAATTACTATCACATATTTCATAAAAGGTACATAAATTGTTTCTATGATCAGCTGGGCCACCTGGCTATAAGCTCGCACTACATATGAGATTTTAAAATTATAAAACCTACCAGAACAAAATACTACGGAAACATTGCGAAGATAGACGAAAAGTACCTATATATAACTGAAAAGACTAAATTGGATTACATTACAAGGATTGTCATGAACTTAAATAGATATGAATAGTTTATTTTAGTAAATACTGTTATATTAGTAAAGATCTATTTGATTTTTGTATAAAAGCCAGAATTGTTCAACGTTAATCAAAGAGTGATTATTTTGTAAAATTAAGTAATAAGTTTATAATATGAGTAATGATTAGATTATCTTGTAAAACAGTAAGAATTTTATATAGACAAAAAATCTCAGTATATATTATTTATTATAAAGTATACTGGTAAATATGATTATGTTATTACTAACAGAAGTGTTTAATGTTATTAATTTGATGTCTATAACTGAATATAACCGTTTGCATTGTAATTTTAATTATATTTCTTTTATACGCATGCATTATTCTAAATAAAAGTCAAGATGACCCTGTTGACGAGGCCGATACATCTTCCTCGAAGAGCTAGTGGAAGGACGAGTTATCCTCATCTGTAGTTTAGTTTCTGTTTTTTATTTTTTGGTTTGTTTTAATTTGCGAGTTGTGCTGGTTTGACAGTATGGCTCATTATAATACTATCTTATTTTATCTTAACTTATTGAAATCTTCAGTACTTATTGTATAATTTTGATATTTTATTAAATTTTAGGACAGTAGAAATTTTTATAACGTAAATCATGTGAAACAGAGATTCATAGCTTCAAATTTTCTATATATGCAGTTATTCTCCAAAGTGGCAGTAAAAAGTAATTCTACATTTATGTTACTAAATTAACATTCACTTTTGAATAATGAGAAAATTGGAAAAAATTCAGAAATGTCTGCTTCTCGGGCTTACATTTACTCCAATTGCTCGGAAGGCTATTTGTTTTGAATTCCTTAATTAACATCAATGGTATTTGAGTCAACGCATAACCGAGAAATATCCAATGCCCAGAGTGTACCACAAGGAATAGACCGATATTGCCTCGTCTAGGAAAAAGGGGATATGCACCTACACAACCACGCCTTAGGTAGAACTCAAAGGCGCATACTTGATTTTGAAGAAATCAAGATCTAGAAGTCGGTCATCGGTTAACTATTTTACCTCTTGAGACGACTTCTTATCCTTACTGTGTCAATTTATTTTATCCATTGATTTAAGAGGTGTTTTGTTGTATTTAATTATTTCGTAATTTATTACTAAGCGTTAACCATTAATCTATGAGAGAGTAGTCTTGATAAAGCGCCATTCAATTAAGCAGGTTAGAAGAGGTTTTAATTAAAAGGAAACAAATTTTCCGTTAAAATAAATCAGTTGGGATTTGTTGCCACCAAATATGCCTTGTTGTCAATTGCCCCCAAATATGCCATGTTGTGAGTTGCCACCAAATATGACATGTTATATGACTTATTATTGACTTGTTATAAATTAAATTTAAACTATTAAATTTTAATGAATAAAATTGACATCCGAAGGAATGTTATCACTCATGTAATTAAAAAACAATAAAAGAGAAAAGTTCTGCAACTATGCAAATGAAAGCAAAATTTATTTTAGGTAGTTTGTATTGACAAGCGGCAAGCATGCAGATCAAGTACTTGCAAAAACGCTTGAAAAAGGAATTCATTGTGTATAATCAAGAAATGGCATCTAAAATTCTTCTTTTGCTGTTTATTTGAATTGAATGCGCATAAATTCCATGACAGTTTCAGTCTTCTCATTTGCTTTGCCACTTGCCAGTATTAAAGGCAATACTTTGGCTAAAGAAATTAAACATCTAATGCACATGATTTGCGAGCGGCCGTTATATTATGAATCGAATTCTCATCTGATAACTTTTATCTGATGATAACACATTAACCCGAAAGGGCGTAGCCAGATTGGGCTATTACTTATTAGTCTCGAACCTTAACCGAGGATATTCACATAAAATCCCCACGAACTGATCTCCTGGCATTCCAAAGGCTTTTAATTAAAGTTAAACATCAGTATCCAAAGTTTCAGAAAATTATGCAACGACTCTCCTCTTTCGGCCTAGATCTCTGTCAAGTGTAAGTCTACATAATTGTTTTTTGGGATAAACTTAGTGAACTTTTGCATGCTGTGATTATGGACAAAATGACTCCACTCGTGAACTTTATAAACTGCAATATACCTTTATATCTGAAATAACCCATGGACACCCACCTCTTTAGTATTATTATTACAATTCATTTTGATATTGTGTTGCCAGTACTAATTATAATTAGCTCATTATGCTTATCTGTTCACTAATTATTTTTATCTCCTATTTTTGTTGCACAAAATCATATGTTCAATTTATTTTGTGAACCTTAAATTGTATTCCGACTATTTTGTAATCTACTTATGTCCTACATCAATATTTTAAATAAATACTGGATGCAGGGCGTACTGTGGGATTGCACGATGTACCATAATAGGCAAACTCTAGACCATTTGGAAAGTTCCAGTCTATTTAAATTCTTATAAAACTTGCAGTCCCCCTTTTTTTTCTTTTTTTCTTAAAGAGTTAAAATGGGAAGGCATTACCAGTTGACCTATGGTCCATCGCTGGTGTCCCCCATACTTTTACCTTTACCTTTACCTATTAGTCTCAAATCGAAACGGGATTTTACATCGTCTACTATAAATGGCAGTTTCACTTTTCAAATTGTAGCTACCAAATGTTATCGCCCTGCATTATTTTTAAAGGAATTAAATGATGGAAAATCTATCTATATATACATATGTATGTATGTTCCCCGCATCGTGGCAAAACATTCTGTTTTATCTAGAGCCATCAAATTCCAAATAACGAAGTCCTCCACCCGAACACATGGCCCTGGAAACCCGAATTTTGAATTTTGAATTTTAGTTTTCATTTTTTGTAAAACTTTAATGAATTTTGATTGACAAATCAATGTTTTGAAAGTGAACGTTTTAAAACTGTACGGAATAAAACAGTTTCACCTCCAGCTGGTGAGAATATACATCGGCAATTCTAAAGATATGCTATTTTTAAATACTTATTTCATGTACATAAGTGGGAGGAATATTACATTTGGTTAATAAATTTAACACACAAAACATTAATAATAAAAAGACAAAAAATAGTTTTGCGAGCCATCTATTAAGGAACTGAAAATTAATATGATGAATTGAGAAAAAAATAGAAAAAGAAATGCCAAAACTTAACACTTCATTTGGGAATTATAAAAATATGCTGCTTTCAAAACTTTTGTAATTTTGCTTTTGAACTGTATATGGCGTAAGTACGAAGAAAAATATGATGATGAAGCTAAAAAGACAAAAAGAAAGGAAGTGAGTGCTAAAGCAGACTGATTAAACTTTAAGCTCAGTCTAGAACGTAAAAAACGTTAAGAAACCCTATCGGGAGAACCGCTAAAATCTGACCTTTTCAGATTTTTCTTTTTTTTAATCTGTGGATATTTTATATAGTTAGAGTTTTTGTTGCTTGTGAAAGAAAGCATCCTTACATGTTACAAGACTGATTGTTTTTTTCTTCGTTTGTGGTTGTGAGTGATTAAATATTATTAAAAGGATAATACAATTATTTGGATAAATGGCTAGTTTATATTTTATCATTCATTAAGCTAGATAAAGAGAGAAACCATATTTACCTCTGAATATTTTAAGTAAACTAGTTTTGTCTTTTGTGAGAATAAACATTTTTTTGGAAAGATTGGAAAAAATCAAAGTTAAAACTAACTTTTATTTACTCTGAAATGACTTTGAGCCGAAGCTTAATAAAAAACATCATTCTTAAATATGATAAATTTGGTTACTTTTTGGATATACTTATCTTGAATAGTTTATGTAAAAGAATTAACATTTAGCTTTAGAACAAAAAAATAATATATAACACTTCATAAGTTATTTTCTTCTAATTTTGTTTTAAAGATTCGTATTTGCATAAAACTTCCTGTTTTTTTGTTTTTCAAATTTGTATTTGAAAAAAAATTGAATTGTTTAATGTGATCGGCTTGCTATCATATCAAAAAACACATGTTTACGTTATTGATTCACTAGATCATTAGATACTTATGTTTCGTATATTAGGAAGAATATCTCACTACATGTAATGCTTAGCTATATTTACTTTGTTAGGTAAAAGTCCCGGACCCATTTTGATGTTTAATAACTCATAAAATAATGAAGATATAAACAAACTTATGGCATTTATTGATGGAATAACTTATATAGTTTTCTTTTCAGGTTTGAATATCTTTACTTTTGTAAATATCGTCTGCTCATGTGGTTAATTTCTGATAATTTCATTTTCCAGTTTAAATATCTGTACTTTTCTAAATATCTTCTGCTTATTAATTGCATTTTTCTCTCTTTTGTTTTTGGTAACTATTGCAATGTTATGTTTATTTTTGATGTGTTTGTTCTAGTATTTTTGTATGTGAAGTTTTATTCGACCGGATATTAAGGAGAATACATACACCACAAGAGAAAGCACAGATTTTATGATGGTTCATAGAAACGAAATCCATGATGCAAACACAGAGAAATTGCAGAAGAATGTACCAAAAAGATCCTCCATCCAAAAGCAGCATCTTGCGGTGGAAAAATAATTTTCTAGAAACTGGAAGTATCGCAGATATGAAATGTTCCGGACGTCCCTGCACAAGTGATTTTGATGTTGAGCGTGTCAGAGAGACATTTTTACACAATCCTAGAAGATCTGTGAGATCAGCGGCAAGAGAATTGGATATGCCAATTTCGACGGTGTACAAGGTTATTAAGAAAGAATTAAGACTGCATGCATACAAATTTCAAATTGTTGAAGTTTTGGAACCGGACGATAAGCCTAGGAGAATGGCCTTTGCAACAGATATGCTAAGGAGGATAGAAGATGATGCTGAATTTCTGAAGCGCATAATATTCTCCTACGAAGCATCCTTTCACCTTTCTGGCATTGTTAATCGCCATAATGTACGCATATGAGAATCTGAAAACCCCCATGAATACCGTGAGACACAAAGGGATTCCCCAAAGGTTAATGTGTGGTGTGGACTAATGCACAACCGAGTCATTGGGCCTTTCTTTTTTACAGAAAAGACGGTCTCATCAGTCGTGGTATACTTAGACATGTTGGAAAACTTCGTATTTCCGCAATTAGAAGAACTTCAGCCATATGTGTCTTTTTGCAACAAGATGGTGCACCACCTCATTGGAGTACCATCGTTCGTAGTTCTTTGAATGACCGTTTTACAGGAAGATGGATTGGGAGAGAAGGTCCTATTCCTTGGCCACCCAGATCACCTGATATAACGCCGCTGGATGTTTTCCTTTGGAGAATGTCGAACATTGATGACCTAAAAGCCAGAATGACAACCGCAATAGCCTCTGTGCATGCCGACGTGCTTGACGGTACCTGGCGTGAAATTGAATATCGACTTGATATTCTCCTTGCGACGAAGGGGCACACGTGAAAATTCATTGACAAGGGTCATGAAACTTTTTGAGTCTATCTAATCATTTATGTTATTAATTTTAATCTATTTTTATTATTTTATGACTTATTAAGCATCTAAATGGATCCGGGATAAGCACCCTGTATTATGTATTAGGAAAATGAGACTTTCACCTTTGGAAGACAGGATAGCTGATATGTTTCTCGTAATTTGCAGAAATTGCTGCAGACGTTTGGACAGTTTCTTATTTGATAAATCCAGTTAAATATTTCCGTCCTGTCAGAAGTGCATTGTGTGCTATAAATGGGCAATGAATCGTATTTGTGACATAATTACTCCTGCAGATGTTACGGTGGTTCGTAAAGCTGACCTCAAATGATTAGTATTGGTTTGAAACTAAGAGAAGGCATGGGTGATTGTAAAGGGCTAGTGAGGGATAGTTTCAATGTCAACTAATTATTCAGAAATACAATCTAAAACCTGCTTCAGGGACATGCAGATAACAACAACACACTTTGTGGACAACTTCTGCTACTTAAAGCAATTATTACTTGTTTGTATTGATCGTCTGCAAGTGGTTTTGAATCATCCACGTTTCGGAACATTCGGTTATCTCGCTTCCTATTTGGTGGAAGGAGAAAGGTGCTAACGTCATTTGGTGGAACAAGGACCTATAAGTTAAGACAGGCGGAAGGGTCTTTCGGCTAAAGAAACAAGGTCCTCAAACAGTGGCCTCTACATCTTACTGAAGGGGTACGGGCATTTCGGCTAAAGTTTGCATACTAATGCTAAATCTGATCTGAGCGGGGAGAAACCTCTATGACTGAGCAAAAAAATTTGGAAAATATAATGGTGACTAAGCTAAAGACGGCCTGTTAGGGCTAATGAAACTGTCACCAACTGTGTGTTCGAGTATGCACATAAAAATGCACATAAACTACAAAAATGCACTTGCTATCTCCCCTCTGGAACGGTTGAATATTTAGAGACTCATTTGCTGACTGAAAATGAAAACTTGTGCAGCCTGGTTTCTATAAATCTTATTTAGGGATGTCCAATACCCCTTTTTGCAATTTCAGAAGGAGGTAGTTTACTGCGCATTGAGATGAAATCTCTACGGAGATTACCAGAACATTTGGCATAAATCCATGTCTCACTACCTCAAATGTATCTCGGAACATTGTATTAGAATCATAATCTTGGTTGCGTAATCAGCATGAAAAAAAAAACGGTTAATGTGATGTTAGTATTCAGTGAAAGTATTTGTTCAAAAAGGGTTCCTTAAGTGCGTGTACAATAATTTTGCTTCGCACTGTTTAGTACGATGTGTATCTCTCTTTTATTAAGTACAATGTCGTACAATGTGTATCTCTCTTTTATTAAGTATGCCTTAGTAACTTTAACTCTGTATCCCGAGTATGGCAAGAGCATAACCGCACCAAAGACTATAAGAAGTAAATGGAAGAAAGATGAGAAGAAGAATGCTGAATTCTTTGTAATTACTGTAAAGCAAAAATCAATTTAGAGAAATGGTGAAAATGATAGAATTATAAGGTTTTTCAACTAGGTTAACGTAAACGAAGATTCCTATTAGCCCCTCTAATATAAGTAACAACAAAGCCAAAAGAAGGTTTTAGACAAGGCTTTTTATTTAAATAAACCTAAGAAGGCACATCTTGAGCTTACAAATGAATCTTTAGCAGTTTGCGGGATTTCGGAATATGAAATGTAAACTTAAAATTCTAAGTAATTTAACGCTGGATATTGAAAACTACAGAAGCGTAACAAGATTTGGATCAGTTCTAATTAAATACGCGAATAACTCGGCTGGCGAAAAGCTTACGCCGAATAACGTAAGTGCCGTAGTTGAGCAAGGGTCTGGGTCACTGATCAAATGCACAATGATCAACGCCACTACAAAACTATTCTTCTAACTTTCAAGAAATTTGTTCTTATACACACTATCTCATTTACATCCTGGTGAGAGCTAAAGAAAAGTAAAAGGGAAAGAATAGATCAAATTATAAGAAAATGGTTTAATTATTATACTAAAATCCTTACAGACTTGATCGAGTTTCTTTTTGGACTCCATAATGTGAAATGCTAATTAAGTTACATCTGTAAAACGATACGTTTCTTTTATGTATGTATGTAAATATAACTTAATTGTTTCTAACATTGCGAAATCATAATCATAATTGGATTAAGACAACACACCGTACAAATGCCATGACAATGAATACCTCACTTCTCACACAGCGTAAACAGAGCCTTTATATCATTCCGGAATGGACAAAATAATGTCTTACACCTGGCTGAAACGTTATTGAATGGAAATATTTCGAGCATCCTATACAGTACATCTTTCTATACATATCATAAATTAGAAAGGTATGGACGGAATTTTAATATAAACCATTAAAATTTCCGTTAAAGTTTAACTGTGAATTACCAATCTGGTAACAAGCATTTCATCAGCACATCGAGCGTTTAATACAAATGGAATGCCATTAATTTATCCCAACCTTCTCATTTAAATCGAAGAGATTTAACGCGCCGTCTGAGTGCCAAATAATTGCAAAGCAATTAGGCTTTTACAATGACAGTTAGTTTCGATGAAAAGCATTTTATTGTATTTAAACATTTATCAAGAGCCTTATCTAGCAGAATGTAAATGGATAATTTTAGAATGCTTGATGTGGCGATATACCAGAAGAGAAAACATGTTCCATCTTATACGGAAAGGATTATTTCGAGCAGAATGTATTGGCACAGTGCTCTTTATTTCAGATATATATGGTTTAAAACATAATTATATTATGCTTAATATATAATATATCGCTATACCGTTAAATAGTTGGTAGTTTGATTATGCGTAAGGATTTAACAAGAGATATAGAGTCTAGTGTTTAGGATGCATTGTAAATAAAAGATATAAGATTTGAATCGAAGTATAAATAAAGGTTTCTACAAGTAATGCATTTAGTACATTTATTTTGCCACGAGCTCCATTACTATCATTATTGTTACGAATTTTGTACATAGAGAGATAATTTTAGTGATATTATACCTGAATTTGTTGTATTGTTTTTTTAATGTAATACAACATGAAAATTTAGAGAGAGGATACTCTGCCGGAAAAAAGAGAGCGCAAAGGCAAGTATATTTAACATTGAATAAATATCTATCTGTATAACTTAGCGAGAAATCGTCAAAACTCGGCGAATTTCGCGACATTTTGGTCCGGTCCACCTTCTATCACCGTACTAGGTATTGTAATTGAATAACTGTAATTGGTCACTGTATTAGCTGCATCCGTATCTGGGCTTCATATACCTTCTAGTAATTTCGAGAAGCAGAAAATGCTAAAACTATCTCGGCGACCGGATATAAACTATATAAGACCTAAGGCAGCATCAGTTCTCATTTGTTGCTGTGAGTTGTTAGTTGAGAGCGACTTCGGAGTATTGAAATCTTCACCTTTTAGATGCGCTTTGCTTGTATTGAGTTTAACGTTCTAGTTTGAGTTTAACGTAGTTTGAAGTGTAACTACTGATCGTACTCTGTGATACTGCGACGAACACCTGTACGAGTATTTCTGGGAAAAGTTCCAGAACTCGGAAGTGTTTCTTTTGATAAAATAAATTTTATCAAGTTATCATCCGAATTGTGTGCATTCGATCAACCATTACGAAAGCGTATGCATGCAACATTACCTTATCATTGCTGTCAGGATCTCGTTTGCTTCCATTAATAGTGCAGATATTAGCATTGTATACGAGTATGACTTACGAAAGCCAGATATACCTACACATATGGATTTGATACCTACATATATGGCGGATATCCCTACACATATGGATTGAATTGCTCTGTCGTACGATATATACGTACGTAATATAGGTCTATTACCACTATGGACTCCAACTACGTAAGAACACATATTACATATTTACGAAGAATTATAGTATTACGAAGTGGATCTATACGAAAGGAAAAGCAAAATAATATGAAAACGTAGACGCAAAAGTATTTTACTTAGTCTCTAAGATATTTTTAACAGATCACTTGTGGACTGAAAGCTAAGATATTTCATCATTGTTCGACTGGAACTGTCTTTATCTCTGACATTTTTACTGTAATACTGTAATTTTAAATGATCTATTAAAAAAGGAATGAATTTTGTTAACATGGAAAAGTTAAACATTTTATACTGTCTAAGTAAAGTTTTTTTCATATCATTCTGAAAGCATTAATATTAAACAGGAGAAAAAAAAGAAAAGCTTAAAATTTATGGTACAATTTTACAATGTGTTTGCCCAGTCAAATGTTGTGAAATTAAATAGAGACTAGCAATCTGAATTATGCGTATCTTAAAGATTCGGAATTTCCGAATATTGACAATGAATTTAAGGGTCGAAGATCACGTGTATCTGTCGAGTGGATACAGGTATTTGCGCATAAAAATAATCATATAGAAGTTCTTGGCGATAAAAATTTGCGCCGAAACTTGTTACGCGATTGTAGCCTCGAATTTTATTCCGAACCTTCCACTACTGTTTCTTCATCTTAATTAGAAAGATTATTACAGATTACTGCAAATCACGCAAAAGCTATTTGCGTAAGAAGAAGGATGCTTTTGTGAAGAACTAAGGAAAACGAGCTAGTATTTACATTAAAAAAATTTGATTAGATTTCTGGTGACCAAGGGAGCCATTTCATAACAAATCAATTTAGCAAACTTAAAGAAATGCAATAATGCTGCTGCTCTTACAACAGAATTACTTCATCAAAGGAAAATAATAGAGAAATATTAACATGTTTACTGACTTTTGAATACGACAATAAACGTTTCGACTACTTTAGCTTTCAGTTGCAAGCAATCCATTTATTGCATCAAATTGCAAGCAATCTATTTAGCCTTCTTCATGAAAAAGGAAAAGATTTATATTTGATAATATTTGCTCAGAAAAGAAATTTATATTTTTTTAAAACTTATTCCTAAACATTTGTTCATTAGTTTCATGTTAAATAGTGCAAAAAACAAAATACCAAGAAAATATATCGTTTGAATCTTGTGGAAGTCTTATACTGGGGCAGGGAAGCATATTTTCTGAGACTCTTTAAGGATGGTATTATTCTTTTAGTAGAAATTCTGATTTATCTTGAGGATAACTTTTAATTCAACTTCAATCCGCGAAACAAAATCTACTTACACCTCATACAGAAAGGAAAGGAGATCGTTTAATTTACCGAATTCGTTTTCAAAGAAGATAATGTTATTGTGCATTAAAATATGAAGGATTTAAAGTTTGAAAATCTCTGACTTCTCCCCACTGAGTTATAAGAATTGTAGAATTAAAACTACTTATAAAAACACACGAGAAATAATTAACATGAAAAGACTGCAACTATTTCTTAAATTGCGGATTTAAGTTGCAAAATGTGTCATTTTGACAAATAGATGGCTTTTTAAGGATATATCCGCAAATTGGAAGATTTTTTGCAAAATCTTTCTTTTACTTAAAAGAAACAATTTTTTAAAAAAGGGAAAATGTCGTAGGAGTTAAGTAAACTGATGCTAAGATTAAGTATATTCTTTTTATAGTTATCTGTTTAGCTTCTAAGGGAGATATAGGTAATTTTTATACGCTTATGACGTCAAAAAATATACCGCACGATTAATGGTTTTTCGATAAAAGCATATATTAGTTAAATATTATGATGCTATACCCAGAAATCTTTTCGGATCAAGTTTCCTCCTTAGGTAGGAATCTAATCAGTAATCATTGTAAAGTCTTGTCCCATATTTTTCTCCAGAAGTTATGACTTTACTAGGTAATCATTGTTTTCAACAATGTATTACTTGAAAAATCCCTTTTAATTGATCTCTTCAACTAATTTGTACGAACAAGCAGCATAAAATTAATTATAAAATAGAATATCTGTTTGGCTACAACTCTACAAACTGAAAGGCAATTCAACTTAAAAAATTCCGAAAGTTTCAAGCTGACAGCAGCACTCTCAAATATTTACGGTCATGAAAGTAACAATAACTGACAACAGTAACAATAACTAACTATAAAACTGACAAAGTATCAAAAACAAATAAGTGACTGAATAACTTCACTTAGAGGAAGGACTTCCTAATCAAACCATTAGTTGCATTTTAACAGTAGAAAGGTTAATTCAAATTTCATTTATGGAGAAATGGGTACTTTGGTTAAGTAATGCAATGAGTATAAAAACAACTCCCTTAGAAAGGATATCAGGATACCTTATGGGAGAACTATCTATAGAACGCTTGCTCTTATTCAGATTATACAGAGCGTTTCAAACATTTTCGTGCCAAGCAGCGGCAGTTAGCCAACTTGTGTATTTAACTCTCGTAAGCTTTAATTAATAAAATTATGCACATCATTTTATTTGTTTCCAATGATGTAATGAGTATACATCTGTATTATAGTAGTTGTTCAAAATAGTATCCATTTGCTTGCAGTCATTCCTGGCATCTTTTCATATGTCAAAAGAAATAATTTACTAGCCCTATAGGCCGAGGGTTTTGAAACACTTGATTCTGTGAGACATGGCATAAAGATTTCGTTGGAGTACACTGTCATGATTCTTAAGGTTCAAGAGTACTTTTATTCCGTGCGAACTCTGTTTCGCTTTAGGAGTTGAATCGCTGATTGACTCAGTTTCCTTTAATCTGAAAACAAGATTTCTGACAGTATTCCTATGAGGAATCGGAACGCCAGGGAATTTCTATGAATTTTCTACACACTTCTCTGCAAGAATCTGTTTTTATGTAAGTGTCATACGCAAAAAAGGTTTGTTAACTTTTGGCGGTGCGTTGAACACTCAATAATAAATAATAAGCAATAATAATAAGCACCATACTACCACGTCTGAAATTTCTTCCAGTTAAAGCCGAACTAATCCCCATTCAAATTGAAGGGTATTTGGAGAAAATGATAGCATCGACTGGCGCCGGTCTCCTACCACTTTGACTGCCTACGCGGTGGTTGGCACAAAGATGGTTAAAAGCACAAATCCTAAGCAAGGGAAAAAACCACACTCTAAGCAGTCATCCCAATTCTAAATAATGGAGTCCATGATGAATGACCATTAATCAGATGCCTTGCCCACGTGGCAATTGGTGAAAATCGAGAACAATGGAACTTAAATCAGTCTAGTTTAGTTATTTAGTGGTAATCTTCAAAGAAGCTGACTAGCAGTTTAACATAAACTCCAGCTTGTGGTCATTTTTAACATTGGGAGAAATACTATATGCTATGTTCCTACAGCCCGTTGCTTTTTTACTAAATGGATTTACAGATTCAAACGAGCATCATATGTGTAAGATGCGAAATGATGAAGACAGAGGACAGATAACGGACAGACAGATAAATTCAAAATGTTTACTTTACAAGTGGACCTTTCATAGAAACGGTAAGCATGCTTACTTGTGAAACATAACTCGCTTACGGCTTACTTGATGGATATATAGTCTTAATGGTAGATATAAATTGTAGATAAGATTTGATAACCAAAATCTCTTAGTAGAGTGTTCCAAATAACACTTTGCCCAATCTTGCTATATCAAGGATAGGTGTTCATCTTTCTACAGTACGACAATGAGCTATCAAGTAATATTTTAGTAGAGTTTTAGAGTCTATAGGTGTTTAAAAACTGAGCTGATAATTCCTCACTACGACATAGCATACTAGACAAATTAACAAGCTACAAGGGATAGTCGATTAATAGATGTAGGTTACACAGTTATACGCTTGATAAGTTTGGCCATAGGCACAAATGTTTCGATAATATTTGTGCCTATGGCCAAAATTAGATGTTCATGCCTCATCTAAAAAAAATCATTTGATCTAAAATCGAAATTTAATTATAAATTAAGGTTTTACAAATTATATGGTTGTAATGAAAAATGTTCCGCCCAAAAAGTTCTTAATTAGTTAAGTTAGGAAAAAAAGGAATGAAAGCGGTACTTTTACTGCCGATAGCAATCACCACCCAAATGTATGATTTTCTGCTAGCGTTTTGGTAGTTTGTCAAATTGCCTGGAAATCTGGTGGCCGCGAGTCCAAAAACAGATCCACCTCATTTCGGACGTCCTATGCATTATCTTGATGGAATATTACCTTTTTGCACCGGAACTTCGTTCGACGTTTTCCCTTGATTGCAGCAGCGTCAAGAGGGACTTTCATCTCGCTGTACACTTTACTGTTGAGAGTTTTACTTTTTCCGGACAATCTTTGTGGATAACACCACGGCAATCTCGCCGGATACAAAGGATGATATTTTTGTTACTAAAATTGCGCTTTTTCACGCTGCCGGCGAACTTACCGGGCGCAAACTAACCTCCTTTTCGGCCTGTATTGTTGATACTATCTGGTCTATGACGATCTGGTCTAGAATTTTATCCTTTCGTTGATGCCTTTTCGATTCTAGTCGAGCAGATTAGCGCAGGCGCGAGCATGTCTGTCCTTATTTGCTCGAGTTATCTCATGCGGCAACCAGCGACTGAACTTGTACGTGAAGTTTATGTGATTAATAGCATGACTAATGGACATTTTACTAACGTCTAACGTCTTAGCGAGATCTCGAGTAGTTGTATACTGATCGCCTTCCACAAGTTCCCGCAAGTGGGCCTAATCAACGGCCAGAGTGCTCAAATCCTTGTTTTTAAAGTCATAGTTCTTGAGCGTTGTCACAGTGTCATGTGATACAAATTAAAACCTAAAGCTGTACACATGATTTGCTAGCTGACGTTTTGTAACAGAACTGGAAGTAAATGATGGTTCTAATCTGGTAGCTTGACAGTTCCATTTCAGCCATCTTGAACGTAATGATAACGATAGTATTTTACAAACTTCACAACCCAGTGTTCTAAAACAAGTCTTTCTTTCAAATGTCAAAAATCGTTTGACAAAATATGATTAAACAAGCCAACGCAAACTGTCTGCACAAACGATATTTGCAGTGGCGGGAAACGTTCGTTACAACTCGATAACAATCAAACACAATGCAACAATGCACAGTATGGAAGTATTCAATATCTGCTCATCACAAAAGTTTAATTAAACCTGTTCTTCCAGCGAATTCATGTTCCACGCAAAACAGTATATCAACCTCTTACACATAAAGAAGCAACACAGAATCGGAAAAACACTGAAAACGAAATACTACACATTTATGTAACCTTAGCCTATGAGAACAGCCTTTAAATTACCCTTATAAGTAATTAATTAAAATTACAGTTAAACCTAAGTGTAACAGCGGAAATGTTGTTTTATAATATTACAATTCACTATAATAAAACATCGTCATTTATTTTCATAGCATAGTATTCTCCTTTACATACCTGTTAGTAAAAGTTGATGCTTTGCTGCAAAGATAACAAATGCTTCATTAAATATTTTCCATCCTAATAAAATGCCCAGAAGAAACGTTTTCATTTGGAAATATTTCAAAATAATCAATTTTACGAAAAAAGATGAGAATAATAGTTTGCCTATAGGAAAAGAGAACCTGCTATAAAGAACTTGTAAACGGCGAAAGTGATTTTAATCGAAACTTGAAGGCAGAAACAGGAATTCGAGAAAGAATGAAATCGGAAGCTAATAAATATAGCAAATTTTCAATTTGGTTTTACGTTTTAAAGGTAAATTCGTTTCATTTGAGAGACTGAAGATAAGAGAAGATGTAATTATGGCCATCCAAAATCTTAATAAATTTTTTTTGGCAGCATAATCTTCATTTTATTTGTTGGCGTTTGTTTCGGACACATCTATCCCATTTTTAGTACTTTAAGAAAATATGCATAATTTGGGTTTTACTCTTTGAAATAAAAGCATCATAAGATTTATCCTAAATGTACTCCTAAATTAAAAAAAAACCTATAAAAGTTCTGAAGGGGAGTTTTTGCAGTAGCAATTGCTGAGAGTAGGAATCTGACCTTCGCTCCGTTGACTAATACCAAGCTGCAATTTTTCCTCTAGTATTACATGAACTAATATTACTGTACTTACTCAGTGTGATTGTAGAAAAGATTTTTATTTGATGTATGTTCATGGCTGAGGCAATAACGATACCACAGATATACTAAGCTGTCATTTTCGATAATGTTCCTCGGGATAGCTGTAAAGTTGCGAAGAAAATGCATTTTACATTGCTCTATGTTAAGCGCTTCTCTTTGAAGGCTTTGTTCAATGGACAGAGCATATAAAAGTCACTATACGAAGAGTGGTATAGAACATTCTAGTCGATCTACTGCGTTTTGTAATGGTATCAGCTGCTGTATAGGGTTTTGAGGTTTTCTGCAAAAGAACAATCTTTGAGATAGTATTTTAGATCCATCGTTTTTGATTTGCCTTTGTCGATTTACAAAGTTCTGCTCAAAGTAGGAGCTTTGCATCCACACCTGGATCAATGGCGCAAGTCTACTAAATTGGTCTTCTTTCTTCTCGCAATTATTTAGGCCAATTAAATGCTGCTGTGTGTTGCACAATTTTATCATCATATACAGCATCTTATTGATGAAACATTTCTGCTCAAAATGCATCAGTAATACTAAAATATAACTACAATAAAAAGACTGCATTATTTTAAATTAGAAATTTACATTTAAAATAGGTACCAATTCCATGCCATTTACAGTTTGTTTTATTTTTAACTTATTACCCACCAGTGGTTGAAAGTTTAAAACAATTGAACACTGATTATTTGACCCATATTCAATTCTCAACGAAAGAGCTTGCTACATGGGCCTTTTCTATGTCTTCCTCACGTGTAATGCAAAAAACCAGCCATTTCCCCTTAAAATGTCTTGCAAAAAGGCATCTTTCTCTGAAGCACATAACGTCTGAGTATGTTTCCTTAATGAAAGACGCAAACTTCTTATCCTATTATCCAAAATACTGTTTCAAAGAAACAGCTTCGGGAATTAAGATTTTAATGCACTTACAGCACAAACGAAAGAAATGCTTTAAACTCTGTTTTTACTAGTTTTATGTTCATTAATTTCCTGTATGATTAGAATAAAAATATCCAATCAATGTATATACTATTTCATTAAAGTCACACTGGATACTTAGGTCTATTTGCTTGTTTTGAAGGGGAATAAAACATGAGTTTATTCTTTTAATTAGAAAATAAAACGAATTTTTCAGTTGAAGTGATAGTACAGTGGAAGTCATAATAGATACCGAAATATATTCACGTAATTTGAAATAGACTAAATTTCAGAAAACGGAGTTTATTCTACTAGTTAAAAAGTAAAATAACATTTTTCTTCCTTACGTTGAGAAATAGATGCACTATGCTTAGAAGAGAATTTCCCTATAAAGTAAATGTGCCCTTTCAGTGACAAGGAAAAAGGTGTAAGATGTACAATTTATTTTAAAAAAAACCTAAACCAAGGGACAATTACGTAAGCTAAGAAAAAAGCGCCGTTTTAAGTAAAAATCTGTTAAAACATTAAAAAAATTGTTTGAGAGGAGTAAACAAAAAACTAATTTAATAGTTAAAAAGGAACTAAACATTTCTTCTCAATCATGTAAGAGATGCAGTTAAAATCGAATCACTGTTAAAGAATTAAAATATTAGCTACCGGTAGTTGTATATAGCACGAAAGGTATTAAAAATCAGGACCTCTTTGTCTAGAATAGTTAGGGCTATGGAAAATGACAAAAACCTATTTTTCATTTATCTCATACTTCATGTTGTGAATTAAAACAAAGAAAATATTGAAATTAAGTACAACTCTGCACATTTTAGATCAGATTCGGAACATTTAAAAGTCAGTCAAAATAATTATTTTTTGGTCAATTAATGTTATCATGGAGGTTAATATAAGATTTATTTAAGCTAAGACGTTATTTTTATGTTAATTCATTTGTAAATGTTCTCTTTCGTTCGTCAAACTTGATCAGGGTTCGCGAAGTCGTAATTTAAGTGAGTGCCGTAACAACCGCCCAGTATAGCGTTTCAGCGGGAGGTAAAATGTCAACTGTGGATTAGTGAATGAATTTCCAATCTGTTAAACCGTAGGATTGAAGTCGCCGTTAGCTGCAGCCGGGTTGGAATTCACTTGTGCATTCTATTTAAATAAATATTTTGACTTCGGAAACTCAAAAAATAGTGGTAGTAAATTTATTATTTTTTTGTGCTGTTAAGGGTAGCTTTTAATAAATCTTTTAGTTAAGCTATACATCTTACATGTGATAATGAAATTTCGTTATAGCCTATCTTAGGGAAAGCAGAATTCTTGAAAGAAAAGAAAATATTTAATTTTCCAAGTATCTGAGTGAATACTGCATTCAGAGTTCGCTCAGGTATATTGTATTTAATACTATATTCAGTACTCAGCTGTCGTATGATGGAAGTTTGCTTATTTCTTTGTCACCATACATTCATGTAAAAATAATCAAAAATAATTTAATCATCCATTTTTACTGTGTGATGATAATATAGATTAAGAAACAAATTGAGATTTTCCTGTCACGGAATTTTGATGTAGTACAGAAATTGTTTACTAGTCCAGCGATGTACTTCAGAAGAAACCTAATATTTCTTAACATCAAAGTTGGTCTCAAAGGAACTTTCCTTTGTTCCATTATTTTTAATCGACAAGGAATGTTTTTTCAATGATCATAAATATTATTTCAGTTATTGTCTTGATTAAGCAAAGAATTAGAGCTACGTATTTAAATAATATAGTTGATAGACAAGAAAATACGTAAGCGGTTGCTCTTGATATATGTTTTTAAGAAAAACTATATAATTCAATTTTCTACTTTGTGAAAACAAGTTTGAATTCTAAAATTAGTTATTAAATATTTTAATTAAAAATGTTTAACTTTTAAGATGTTGTCCTCTTAAAAAATGCAGTAAACCAGTAAGCGCTTTTTTATCATTTAGGCAAGTGATGTTAATAAGTATCTTAGGAAAGTTTCTGAGGATACGTTGACTGTTTCCGAGTATGCAGATGATGTGAGAAACCTAGAATTATATCATAAAAATGTTAGAGATAAAGCTAGAGAAAATTATATCATAAAAAGCTAGAGATGTTAAGGATGTATAAAATGCATTAGCATTCTAGTTTCTTTAATTGTTACTAAGAAATTGCATAAAATGTTTACTATTATAAAGTTTATTGCACTGTTAAATACAAAAGTTCAATTTTTTTACCTTTGGTACTTTGATACTTTTAATATCAGCAATACTTTCATCAGTTAAAGCATTACGTACAGGAAGACAAATGATTCATCTTATAAGCTGACTTCCCATTATGCACGCAATGCACAATAGCAATTTTCGAAAGCGTAGGTGAATGTGCTGAAATTGCTGCGGATGCAGATCGCAGTACGCAAATATCCTATGTTGCAGCCATTCACGATTGACTGTCGGAACATATGCTAATTAAGCTGTTGCTGAAAACACTACCACACTGAAGAATTTTTAGGAGATTCATTTAACTGCTGATACGAAGTGTTTATAACATTCGTAGGATAATTATTGACGGTATCCATGTTCCTATGGCTGAAGAAAGATGATACCAGACAGTGAACGCTGGATTGCTTTCGGCAAGGCAGCCGTCAAAGCAATCAGTTTTTTTTTTGGCTTTGGCCATTCGGCAATTGTGGAATTCTCGAAATGGAAACAATTCCAACAAGAGGAAAAAGTTGTCCGGAGACTTGTATCCGGTAGACGGAAGGTTACCACCCCTTCAGAAGATCAGTGTACTATTATAGTAGCCAAGCCGAATCGATGAGCTACCTCCACACGTATTACATCAATGGCTGCAGCGTCACTTGATAAGACAATATCTGCCAGTACTGAGCTCCGAAGGCTTCATATGAAGGGAGTGTACGCCGCATTAATACCACAATCCAGAAGGCTATGATTACAGTTGTGTAAGCTGCTCAACGGTGTGTAATAATAGTTGGAAACTGATCTAGTGTAGAAATAGCAATTGTCAGCATTCGCGATGATTCATCATCTTACTGAAGGCATGAACAATCACTGTAAAGTTTATTTGCAGGGCCGGGATAGTTACATATCTTATTATATAGTTTGCGTTTGTTTTTAGCTTTAAACACCAGTTTCGTAAAGACCCAAATGGGACAATATCACCTAATTTAAGAAAATTAAATATTGTTTTCCTCTTTGCATGTAATGCTTATTTATTTTCAACATATTTGTTAACATATAAAATTTGTTAACATATAACATTTTTTAACATATAAAATTTGTTAACATATAACATTCTTTGATTAAACCCCAATTGAATATTATGATAAACATATTTGTTACCATATTATTCAATTGGGTTTTAATCAAAGAATTATTTTTCCATTTTTGCTGATTTCGCCATCGTGTGTTTAACCTTTGGATGCCGTTATATATAGGCTATAAACTTAAATGCTAATAATACAGTACAGGATTATAAGAGCAAAGAAACTATATTACAAATATAGTTTCTTTGCTCTTATAATGTAATTTACTCAAAGGAAGTGATTGTCTGTAGTTTTCGAGCAATAAAATGTGCATCTGAAATAAATAATACATATAATATGTATGACAGGTCACATTAAATATAAGTCTTTGGAATTATTAAAATCATATGAAAACAGAAAAGGGATTTTATTTATTTCGTTTAGCGACAAGGGTTTCACCAACAGGTTTGTTGTAACATGACTAGGCAATTTCATCAGACAAAAAAATCGTTTCAGTTCAGTTTCTCTGTTAATTGAGAGAAATATTACGATTGGTTGTTATTCTCGCTGTGAACTATTTTCGTTGGTTGAGATGCTTAACTGTTGGTTTAATTGTATCAGCTTATAAATATCGGAAATTTGTGAATCTGGTGGCTTTTTAGCTTTTCGCTTTTGGCTTTATGAGCTGATAACATCGCGCAAAGCGCGATATATCAGCGATAATTCATTATTGTGAATCTCGGGACTTTTTTGATGCTGATGGCTTTTTGTGCTTTTTACTGCTGCTGACTCTTTTTCGCTCTTGTGTACTGCTAGAAATGTTTTTCCGCACTGAAGCTGTGATTAGCTGCTGTTATACACCTCATTTAATGATACATCCCTGTTACGTTTTCTTCTGGAGTATGTTTGATTTTCCGCCTGCGTTCATCGTACGAGAAATGTTGAATTCGTTACAAAGGCTGTAAAAGTGCAGTCGGTGCAGAGGAAAACAAATTTTGTAGGTGCCAATAATTATTCTACATTGGGGGATTTTGTGCATCAGCATTGAGCAATGGAGAGAACTAATAAATAAACAGTCTTGTTGAAAATGTATCCGGGACTCTCTTTTCATTTTCTAGTATTGTACAGCTCACCATAATACAGCCAAGACCAGGATACTACCTATTAAGCCACTATCTTGTTATTCTCTTCACTCCTAACACACCCACACAACACGCTAATATGCGTTAAACGATTGCATATGTAGTATGTCTTCTGTAAGGATTCTGATAGCTTCTGTAGACACAAATGCTAAAAATTATCGAATTAGAGATACAAAATAGGGATATCTCTGTAGCTTCAAACAAACCATAACACAACCCTGGGTCCTTTTCGTTTTCACTTAGTATTTCCAAAGAGGATTTCTTGCTGGTGTCTTGTTGAAGTGCCGTTGAGGAATTCTGATTTCCTTCTATCAGAAGTTTTGTTTGTTCTGTCAGGAAATTGAGAAGCGCAGGAGATAACATCGAGGTATCTTGCGAAGAATCTGGTAACAATCATGCGTGGCCTCACCAGCAGCAGAGCGATTAAAGACTGTCAATACTGGCAGCTTATTCTAAATTTGAGCCCGCCAACGGTTGAAGGTTAAACTTGTTAAATACTGGGATTTCCGACCTGAGTTCGACTGTAGGCGAACGAGCTGGCTGCATGAGCGCTTTCATGGTTTTCCCCATGTATTACATGTATACGAGACAGTTTCCATTAGAGTGTCCTCCACGAAAGTATCCCTCCCCTTAGGCAGCCAGGTCTAGTATGCTTTACCATAATCGATTTAACCGAAACCGTTCCCGATTTGAACCCTTGCAAAAGGGCTGGCTGCATTGTTTGGCTTTTGCGGATTTCTTCCTGTGTAATGTCAATAAGAGGCAATTTCCCTTAGAAAGTCTAACACTAAGTTGGTTTTTAGCACCGGAGAAAAGTAATTGAGTAATAATTGTTTTTTTGGTAAAGAGTTAACTGACAGAAATAGAAAACAATCATGACCCACAGAAACCGAAGATAATGAGGTACCGAACTCCTTGTCGCACTTCGCAATATCACAGATTTAAATTTCAGCAAGAGTAGCAACATTTTGAAGAGTGATAGTCAAGAATTGCTCTTATCAGAAAGAAAAAATGAATCTAGAAGACAGTGCTCTCTTAGCTTACAGCCACTATCGTTCAAGTAGTATTTAAACTTTCGTGATCTCATTTTCTAGCCTTGCAGCAAGTAAGAAATACAAATTTCCAACAACGTGCTTCTTCTATTTGTTATAGCCGATGATACCATGCTGTTAGCAAGTATACACAAGTCAAGTTATACGAGGTATTTGGATAGCTCGGATCCTTTCTGCCTACAATAATTGAACGGTCGGTCTTACATTAAAAATTGTTTGGGCCAATTTGGTATAAAATACCAAAACGCAAAATTCTAAAATAAACTACGTATTATATTTTCTACGAGATAGATATTGATAGCGGTTTTGATAGTACAAAATTAACTTTTATATAGACTTCTGTGTAAAGAGTAAGTGCTTTTAATGCATTTTCAAATGGCCAAAACGTAATCAAAACTGATCAAATTTTCCTCATATTTCAAATTTTCATACGCCCGTTTTTCATATTTTAAATGCTTTCGTATTTAGTTTCAAGTCTGTCTTGCAGGTGACGACACAGCTGTGCTCCGAGAGAGAACTTATTAATCGAAACGGTTGAAAATAACTCTGCTCTTACAAGACGTTGCTGTCGAATGTCCCGCAGAGAGAAACGGATAACGATCCACACTACCTATACCTTATACGCAGCAATCAACGAAGCGAAAGTGACAATGTTCGCAACTTTTTCACTCTCCGAAACTCTGAAACTTTTGGCGCCAAGCTCGCCAAGATCAGCTAAAAGAAGCATTTAGCATAAAATGATGGAATATGCTTTATGAAATTGAAGAAAGACGAATGAAATTCTATATCTTAAACAAAATGGCTATACATCACAAGAGGATGAGGAACTAAATTTATTCACAAAATAGATAGCAGCAGAGGTTTCCCCTTACCATTTATCATTGTTATTTTTAATAACTCATTTTATATGTATTATTTAGTGGACTATATCTTGAATTCCTGGGGGTTAATTCTTAAGCTTTTAGGATAAATAGTAAATGTTAGCTTTAGGTATTAAATTAGAATCATTATACGAAGTCTTAAGCTGCAATTTTTTAAAGTTTTGTTATTTTTACACTTTTAGATTTATTTAATATTTTATTAATGCTTTAAGAATTTAATGATAAATTCTTCGAGACAATAAATTTTAATTTGAAAATTTCTGATTGCAGTTTATATATTTATATTTTTAACTTTTGTAAAAAATTTGCACATGAAACATTGAAAATATATTTGAATTAGATTATGTTTCTACTTTCTGATTCACCAGTATTTGTACTTTTTCAACTATTGGCTACCTTATAAAAGATGCAGCATAAAAAGAAAATTATGACATGTTGAAAGAAAAAACATCATATTGACAATTGGGACTTGATAGTTCCAATTACTTTCTCACCAGGATATCACAAATTCTGCAAAAGATATTTTAATAGTAATAAAGGTATTGAATAATCACTATACAAAAAATTATATCGAAGTTTATATAAGTAATTCCTTCTTAAAAATAATTTAAACTTATAGCATCCATTTACATTTTTTGAAATAATTGAACAAATTATGCCATTCTTAGCACAAATGAGCATGCACTTTTCCGTTTGATATGATTCTTACTGCTTTGTGAACCTTTATATTGCCTCGTTTTCACCGTAAGAAAGATTCTCGATTCATCTAAATTCTTTTGTATTATAAATATTAAACGGAATGTATATATTAAATTATCATTTAGAACATTTTTAGATTTTTTTGCGATAAAAAGCCATCTTTGTCGTTTTCCTTGACATGTAGGTTAAAATATAAATGATGATAATTCGATGTAGATTTGTTTTCGCATTTAGCGGCATTTAATGATAGTTCTTTGTGCTTTCTATATATAACATTCTTTATAATTTTGTTATAATTATTAAACCCAAAGAATTTTCACACAAATAATTTATTAGTTTTCCAGTGTTAAAATATGTAATAATAATCATACTAAATTTTATTGATTTAGGATCAAAATTTAATCATCATATGAAAACATTCATTGGTCTAGAACTATTCTTCACATCTAATTTATTTAAATAATTTTAGGAGTTCGCCATGTGTCAACACTTGAAGCCTGGCACTGTTTTCTAGAACACGAATTCTATAAGAGTCTTTGAATAAGATCTAAATTTTGAAAAGTTGCATTCATCAAAATATTTCCTGACAGTCTGCATATCTATTGACATCAGAAAATATTTCCTAAACTAATGTTTCATTTTCAGTCGCATACAAATTTAAATATTTCATTCTTCAACTTCTACATGTCAAATGATGTCAAATTTTAAATTAAATATTTCAGTCAGTTTTTATCTTTCGATAATTAAATTTCCTGTTTTTATTTTTTAGAGTATATACTTCACTAAGTATAAACTCTCACTAAATATAATTGTATTAACTAGAAAACCATGTAACAAATTATATTTCATTATTACTTAAAAACACGTTTCTTTCTTTTTTAAATTTAAAAATGCCATAAAACCATTTGCATCATTTAAAACATTCTAATAGATGGAAGCACATATCTGCTGTCAACGACTGCGAAAACTATTTCGAAAGAGCATGTATGATGCCAGATTGCCATGAAATTTAACTGAATGATATGTGTTGAGAATTTGAACTGTTAACATTTACTATGTTATTCTATGAATGCAAAAGTGACCCACCAGCGGTCGACCTGTAAAGACGCTGAACACTGACAGTTCGGTATGAGACTCAACTGCCGGTGAACGGGCTGGTTGCCATGAGGGTTTTCGTAGTTTTTCCCAGGTTTAAAGTGTGTACGAGACAGTTTAATTTAGCAAGTTTTCCAGAAAGGCATTCCTAGTCTTAGGCGCAGGTAGCCCTCGAGGGCTTTGCCATAATCAAAACAAATCAAACCCCCAAAAAAATTAAAACCCACCATGCTTACTTCAGAGTTTAGAAAGGTTTTATATAGTGTAAGCGGATTAAAATTTTGTGTATAAATATGACAGGATAAACAGGCACTGAATTTTAAATTCTTTAAATTTTCTACTTCATAACTGTATGAAAATAATTTAAATATGTAAATATATTCAAACGCTGTTGTTATTAGCACTACATCTTAAGTTATTAGTCCAAAGGGGCTTTGTCCCTTGAGAACTATTGTTTCGTTTTCCGATTTTGCTTCGAAACACTATAAACGGCTGTATCACTTTTCAAATTGTTGCCACCAAATGTTATCGCCCTGTATTGCATTTAAAGAAATTAAATAATGAAGAATCTGCTTAAATGTAGATATACGTATTTCTCCAAATGTGATAAAACAACGGTACCTAGAACCATCCAATTTTGAATAACGTACGTTTCCACCCGAATATGCGCATCTGGAAGCCCAAATTTGAAATTTGTTTTGTTATCGATTTCATATTTTGTAAACAAATTTTTGATGAACAAACTCAACATTTAAAAGCGAGCAATGGCAACACTCTACGGGGAAAAAACCCTTTTTATCTCCAGGGCGCCGAACTGTGTATCGGAAATTCTAGACATGCCAATTTTAAAATTATTTTGCGATATTGCTGTTGAACTGAATTTTATGGTTTAAGAGCGAAGAACATGTTATTTAATAAATAAAGGTAACACACAAAACGTTAAAAAACGCCCTTTGGACATAATTTAAAATCTGAAACCTTTCAGATTTTAATTTTTTTTAATTATAAGTATTAAAAATTTCTGCTTATTCTATAAAAACCTTTTAAATAATCTATGCAAAATTCAATATATTTTTAAAAGCTGGTTTTTATAAGCATTATTTTTGTATACTGATTGGACTGAGCTGCAAAAAGCGCTGTGACACACAGAGGCGTTCAACGCTCGGGCCTATAGGGAAACTTAATTACATTCTCCTAGCGCCAGAAGCAAAAAGGATGTTTCGTGTATAGATTATAATTATATTGCTTCGAACATGAAAAGAAATGATGTTGTAAGAAAAAAAAAATCACATCGCCTTTTTTCATTAACTATATGCAGAAATTTTAATGATTACAGTTTTTTAAGCATTCATTTATTATGTTTGAAGCAAAAATAGTTACTTTTCCCCCTTATTTAACATCGTGAAGAACACGAGATTTAAAATATATATCCCTAAAGCGCTATAGGAAAAAATGTAATACATAATTTATTTTTAAATAAATGAATATCTAGTTAATAGTAAGAATAATAATAAAGCAATGTTCACGAGAAATCTAAAAAGATTCGGTTTATTAATGAATGGGCCTAAATTTAGAAATTTACGTGGAATTGAGAAAATGGGAATTATGATGGATTTCCTTTTGCAGAAGGTTTGTCATTTTAAATCTCAGTACTATTTTTTTCATTATGATATTTCACTGGTTTTGAATTTAATATGCATTTCAGTGAAAGTGGGACATTAAAACCCCGACCGCCCACCACACCCAGAAATCGCTCGAAATTTAATGTATTTTTTATTACATGGTTAGTTTGCCCTCAACACTGAATTAAATCAGGATGTTGCGATGTTAGTTTTTATTAAATTTCTATTAAAATGGATAAAAAGATTACATTTCTGTTAACATTGAATTAAAACTTAGACCTTTGTTCTGAAACTTACGGTAAAAATTTCCTTTGGAGTTGTAAAGATAATTAGGAATTAGTAGTAAGAAACGTCAATACTCTCGTCAAGACTTGGCTCAAGATTTGAACTGGACTCTCAAGGCTCATTAAAACTTGAAATGGAACTCATCAAGATTTGAACTGGCTCTCGTGAAGAACGGATCTTCCAGTGCTAGACAAATACGCTGATCACTTACAAAAAGAAAAGCACGAACGGGAGATTGTGATAATTCGAGAAAGCGAGATTGCTACTATCGCTACTAATAACTGCGATAATCAAATCCTCCTTGACTTATAAAACAACCTGAAAGTGTCAAGCGACGCAAATTTGCTAACTACAAATACTTGTTTTTCTATTACCATTGACGAGATTCAGCTTAGGTGATGACGAATTATCTATATTTTAGCTCGGACAAGAATGTAAAGATGACTAAATTTCAGACGTAGGAAAGGTGAAAAGTTCCGAATTGAACCACAGAATATTGAATGATAGCTAACCACGCACTAACGAGAAGGGACAAGGGAATGCGGCTATTCCTTACAAAATCAACATATATCGGTTAATAAATGTTGTAATAGTTCAGAAAGATTTAAAAAAATGAAATGTTTTCTTATACTTATGATGAATAAGTTTTCAATAGGGTGAATTTGCCATAAATTATAATTTAACATATTGAAATCTAGTGCTCTGACTTCAAATTTTATCTTACATATTCTGAATGATATCTTAAACACCTGAAGTTAGTTTTCACAGACAAAAAACAATTAGATATAGTTCAGATTAAGAAAGTCTGTATAATTTACATAAATCTAAATATTATTATAATTAAAAGGGAAAAATAAAATAAATGTTAATTGGAACGATTTCTGTTACTTCTTAAAAAGTAAGTACATTATACAATTACATTTTTTTACATAGCTGATGATTTCGCTTGGGACAATGCCTCACGCAACTCATTAAAAGTTTGAAGGTAAGGAGTGCAAAGGTTTTCTCTGTCTCTCATAAAGTTTTCAGTACCTCTCAGAAAGTCTCACTCAGTTTGTTCTTTATTTGATACAATCTCCAGGACAAAATTAGACAGTTACTCTGCCTTTTTTATAATTCGTTTAACTTCTCATACGTTAGACACTCTTTATCGTCTTCTTTATCGCTGCTTTCGTCGCCGGCTGATGTTATAAGATCATGCAAGTCTTCATTTGTGAATTTACGATCGTCATTCTCGACTAATTATTTAATGTTTCCCTCTTCCATATCTGAAAATCCTTCACCGCCTGTTGCTTTTGAAATTTATATAATCTCCTTGGCTTCATTTTCAATTGATAGAAATCCTTTTAAAATTGTTAACAGCTTTTGGTCAGCGCTGATGTTAGCAAGCATTCATTGCCAATGAATTCACTTTTTCGTATGCAAGTTTAATCATTTCTATGCTTGTCAGGGGTCGACCTGGAAAATACCGGCGTCCGGGCTACGACCAGTACCTAGATAGACTTGAATTCTGGAGAAGAATTAACAGTCTTCACAGTAACTAGAACCACCGTATTTGGTGGTAGGTTCAGGCTCGGCAGAGACCATATGGTACTGTCTTGTCTGCCCCTTGGTTGTGGGGACGCTATATGATAAAAATATCGAAGGTTGTCTGGGGGTTTGGCTTCCCCTGGTAAACACTGGGGGATAGACCTCTTGACTTGTATTCTCTTTGTTGACAATTGTGTCCCTGATTTATCGTTGCGTTTACCCAGACTTTGTGCATTGCTGTCCTCCTCGGGTTGATTACACTTCTGTCCCGGGGATTATGCCTCCTCAGATCGGTTTTAGGGGTTACGAGTTTAACTGTGGATAGCTTCTCATTAGCTGGGTCTGGGTACCCCTTCTCCCTGGTGAGCTGTCTTATGTTGAATTGCTTCTAAAATACCATTAGCCTGTCATACTTTCCTTTCTTCTAGTACTTTAGTTACAGATATGTAAATTTGCTTCACTTAATAGGATTTGAATATTTTTACGATACCTTGTTCCTGTGGTTGGATTAAGAAAGTGTTCGGTGGAAGGAATAAAACCTCTACATTTGGATGAAATGTTGTGAGGGTTCAGTACCGTGTCCTTATTGATTATCAATGATTATGGGAACTTTAAGCTCAGGTTTTACTTTTGCAAGTAATATTTGATTTCTTTAAAGAATGAATTTTCAAACCAGCCATTAAAGAGGACTATCGCTAAGCGGTCGACGGTCTGCAGCGTTCCACGTGTAATTGAAATTATCGCGTTGCACAAATTTAAAGGAGACAATTAAGGAAACAATACACAAAATAGCTTTTCACAAGACCGTCCTGGGCAATGGTTACTGTATTGAATATCAAATGAAGCTCAGGGGACATAGATATGTACACTGCGAAAAACGGGGGTCAGTTCTACATCTCCCGTTCTACTGGGCCGATTGACGAAATTCAGATTGCGTTTTCCATGTCTCGAAAGCGCGACTTATAATATATATTAGAGTTTTATACAGCATGGCTCTAACATAGATATTTTGACACAAAATGGGTCTTTTTCCGAAATAACATACCAATTTTTTTTCCATATTTCGATTTTATGACTCAAATCATGCCTACATATTCAATTTTGTAAAATGTGGTGCAAAATCTACGGAGAATTTAAAAAATTTATCTCGGTGGATTTTTCTCAGCTTGCGCCAAGAATAATTCATTTGGTGAAGTTCTTAATTTATAGCAATCTATTTTCTTTTTCTTTTTTTCATTGTCTACGAGTGGAAAAAAAGTCATTGTTCACACTTTCACATAATTTTAACAGAGTTGGTAAACCACATTTTAGTTATTATCGCTTATAAAAAATATGCCAAATTTCATAAGACGCCAAAATGTAAATTCGGGTATATCTTAGGAAATTTTGAATAAAAAACTCTAAATTGTTACTAAATTGTTACAGGTACGCTTAGAAATACATCTATTTTAAGATGATGGCAAACATTTTATAGGAAATAATTCAAAATGTTTTTCGAAAAATTTATAAAAGTTATTTAAAAAATAAATCATGAAAAATAGACGAATTTTATTTAGAATGAACCTAAATTTCGAAATATGAAAGGGAGAATCCAATAAGCTTAATAAAAAAGAAATATAAATAAATAAATATCAAATTCAATTAACATTGAGGAGCTAAAATTTTGAGAGATAATTGTTTAAAAACTACTCTTGCGATTTTTTCAAAACTTGGCAGTTTGGCATAATTTGAGTCGTAGAATCGAAATATGGAAAAATATTGGCATTTCATTTCAGAAAAAGTCCGATTTTGTGTCAAAATACCTATATTAAAACAATGCTATATGCAAATCTAATACATACCCTAAGTCGCTCTTTCGAGACGTGAGAAAACTCAAGTTGAATTTCGTCAATCGGCCGAGTAGAACGGGAGATGTATATAGGGCAGCCCCCCTTTTTTGCGCGGTGTACAAATCAGAATTTCGGGAAATTCGTTATAAGCATTCTTCGTTATTAGTTTCATGTCAGTGGAGAAACTCTTACATACATGCACATCTTTCTTTAATTCATTCGATCATTGGTCGAGTCCTTATTTGCATATCTTGCACGCACCTTGAGAACCTCAGCTTATCATGTGTAATGTGACGAGGTAATCCAACATTAACACCGAATAGTGTTGCTAAGTTATTTTTTGCGACTCGTCAAAGTTCTATACGTTTACAGAGTGATAACTTCCATGATTGGATTAGTGATGCTGGTCCTCTTTGTTTCACATACGACCCTCACGTACGCTCACGTACGACTAGAACATCTGTCGCGCACTGAAACTCATCAGGTGATGAAACTGTATAGGTTTCATTTCTTCACTCAACAAACATTTTAACATTTCACTGGGCCGCCCAACCGGTATAGTGGTTAACGTCGCTGACTGCCGTGCCGAAGGGCTCGGTGCGGCATAGCGGCACGCTAAATATGCGGCGAGCCGAAAGTCCTCTCATGTGGTTTGGTGGAAGAGGAGAGGGGTGGGAGACCTTCGGACCCGTCCCCCCGGGGTGCTCTCCTTTAAAATTGGGAGCGGAACTGAGCCAAATATCACTGTCACCTGTTAGGTGCTCAAGGCTGTTGCCAACGACAGGCGTAATCTTGCGTTCCTTGATACGAAAATTCTCGTGGGCTTGGCCTGACTTTGTCTGATAAGTGGGCATGAATAACAACAACAACAACAACAACAACAATATTTCACTGCTCATACTATTGTCCTCCATCATGCCAAAGTCATGTTTGTTTGTTAGTTGCAAGTCGCAAACTTTATAACACGGTCTACTGATAGAGCAAGGTCACTGCCTTATATACATGATTCGTCAGTAAGTCAGCTGTACATTTGATTTTTAATATAACATTTCTATTTTCTACTGAACTACCTAAAATTTTGTTGAGAAATTTGTATATATGGTAAAGAATTTAAGTATCTTTTAGAATTAAATTTGTTGAGAAATTTGTATATATAGTAAAGAATTTAACTGTCTTATAGAATTAAATTTGTTGAGAAATTAGTATACTAAAGAAATTAACCATTTGCATTATTTTAATAATATCGATATTGGATTTTAAAATTATTAATTACATTTGTTAATGGATGATCCACATGCAAAGTAATTCTTGCGTATTTAATGCTACAAGAAAAAAGTTTTAAAAATTTACATTCATAGTTACATTTGCATTTAAGCAAACTTATTCCTTACTATTTAGCCAGTTATTCTATCTAGATCAATTAGAACAACGTCTTGCACGAAATAATCTGTTTCTCGATGAAATTTTGTTTTTAAGTTTTCTGTGATTTTAGTAAATGTGATATACAGAGACTCTTCGCACATTTGTTAGACAAATTTGTTTTGGTATTAAAAAAATCATCTGTTTGGAAATTTCTTTTAATTGTAACTATATTTTCGAAAGCCTTAATTATCATCTGCTGCTTTATAGTTTTGTTTACATGCAGAATGGCGCTTTTCAGGAAACAATGGATGGAAGCCTCCCGCCTTCTTAGCAAGCCTTCGTGACATTGTCAGAATACAATAATTTTTTATTAATTAAAATATTGTAAGCGCATTTTGGTATGCAACATTTCATCAGTTTTCATCTAGTGTTTGATTCTAGGTAAGTATAAAAAATTCAATCAAACGTTAAAAACATTAAAACTATTCTTTGAATAATACTCAAGCTCTATTTTCTCAAAATCTGATTTCTATTTTTACTCAATCTGCATGGGAAAAATTCAGCACTTCTAAAATCGAAAAAAAAATAATCTTCTAAAATCTAAGAAAGACTTCTTTTTTCCCTTTTCAACTACTTTTCTTACCTGGTTTTAACCCTCCTACACACTACCAGTCCACTTTTAGAAGGGCTAGTGTGACGTCTTAAGAAAATCATTGCTCCTTGCTGATTCCATAAGAATTATCCTCACACACAAATATATTTGTTTCCTCACGCTTACGCGCAAAAGCAAGCAAATCATTATGAAACGCACCAGATGACGTATCTACTCCTTTTGTTACTTTGTCATGTGCTCGAAAATAGAAAGGCTTGTCAGTTCCAGATTAGGTTATTATGTAGTCATTCGCAAGTTACTAGGAATTTTGGTAATTCAACTGTCCTAGGCTTGACAGAGTTTTCAAAAAGAGTAAAAAAACATACGTATCTCTGAAAAGCTAAAATGCAAATTTTATCGAAATTTATCTGCGAGTGAATGTTTATTATTAGCGTGGTAACCAACAGTTATTGATTCAGTTATTGTCAAGTAATCTATTACTGGCTATCACTATTTATTTAAGCTCTGATTTAGAAGTCTTTGGAGCAAGTATTTAATTAAAGAAATCGAATTGCACAGTTCAAATCAGACAGGAAAAGATAGTTAGAAAATCACTGAGAGTGCAACTAGTTATTTGTTAAAATATTTTCGTGAACGATGCAGAATACTTAAAGTTGATTTTCCACTGATGTAATAAATGACTTATTGTTATACCCATATTAATCAATGCATCATATGTTTTAGTCTTCTACCTTTCCGTTATGACGTTTGTAATTAATATTTATTTTTATAGATTAATAGAATAAATTTCCACAAATTCATCGAATTTTTATATTTAATGTCTTCTTTTATTTCCTTTTGTCAAAACATGATATAAAAAGATTGCTGATCCACGCTTAATATAAAAAGTGAAGTAATATTTAAAAAATACAAACCCACATTATGTAATATTAACATAGAAACGGCTTACGTATTTGTGTTAAAACATGTATATCACGTCTTTACAAAATGAGAATAGTCTATATTTTAATGTAATGAATATTGTGATATAAATTTACTGTCACCTTATTATCTTCATGCTTATTATTAATGTTGAAGCATATATAAGAGAAATTACGAACTAAAGAACAATAATAATGCTATTTATTAAAAAATGAACAAAATCGAAAGCAGGAATTATAAAGGAGAATAAATTCTCTTAGTTTATATCATAATTTTGCAATGAATATTCAAAACGCAAACTGCTTAGGAAAAAAATATTATTATACTAAACAGCATGTCTGTAATTATATCTATATTTATCTATCTGTCTATCTACCTTATCTCTCTCTCTGTGTATGTATATATATATATCAACACATATACAGAAAGAGAAAGAAACAGTAACTGTTTCAGAGTAAGAAATATGAAAAATCTACTTTGCATGATTGAGCTGAAGATTATAATTACGTATTTTTCAACTGGCTGTTGGATGTACTGCCAATTACATGACAAGACCACCCCAGGGGGAATACAGTAGTGTGAATCTATTGAGTGTTTATATATGAACATATATGTATAAGTATCTATTGAGTGTATATATACATATATATAAAAGTATCTATTGAGTATATATATATATATATATATAATGTGACGAAAACGTCGTAGCAATGTTGATGGCGTAGAACATAAAATGCTGGATCCGATGAACAGCAAGCTTGGCAGCTGAGCCGGCTTAACTATTCATTTTGATTTCAACTGACATTTGAAGCCACAATTTACTTAGCAGTCTGATCGTGCTTATTCAAGGACATTTTAATCCTGTTGCGATAAGAAGAAAGCAGAGAAAAATAGCATCTTAACGTGAAGAGAGTTAGAAGCTAAAGTGCGCAGTTATCGAACATGAAAGCTCACGAGGAGAAAGTTTTCAGTTATCAAAATTTTGGGTTTAAGTTCCGAATTAGCTATGTCATCAGCTTTGCGCAAGTCATATAAGACGAATTTATATGGAATTTAAGCAGTCCAGAAAAAGGTATCATTAATTTTAGAATAGAGAGAGGGATATAGGGGTAATTGCTAGTTTAAATTGTAATCTACGAGAAGAACAGCTCCCGCCACAGTATCTGGTGGGTGGCGGTCGCTATAGCAACAGGCCTAATATATTTCCAATAAGGGCAAACCAAGGGTTGCTAATTCGAGCGGCCTGGGCTTTTGGATCTGCTATGAAGACCTGTAACGAAACAGCCTTTATTAGGTAAATTTATATATATATCTATTTTAGTCTCTGTTTTCATAAACTTACATTCATCAAGATGACATTTATGTTATTAATTAAAGTAGGAAAGCAAAATACCTTAAATTATAAACTAATACATACCAAGTAACAAAAAAATCTCATGACTGTATAAAGCCGGCCACTCAGAGGGTTAAATGGGCCAAGATTGCAAACTGAAAAGTAAACCTTCAAGACACCCCTACGGAAAATGGGTAAAGGGCCGTTTCTACGGCAACAGAAGCTGCAGACTAACTGGCGAGAGCTTTTCGTATGATAGACAGACTGTAAAAATATAAACATAAGCCTTGATAAAATTAACCGATAAAGGCTCCTGCATAAAATACATTGATCGAATTTAGCTTCATACAACAAAGGAAAATGTAATTCTGTAAAAGATTTTCAAAAATTAAACAAAAATTATATAAACAGTTATAACACAGAAAGATTTGGACGAAAGTTAGTAACAAGAAAGAAAAGTCTGGCTTGATAGAGGAATAGTGTATAGCTTAACACTACACGAATAGAGGATGCTGTGTTATATCGATAACTTGCTATATAATAATCCAGATGCTGTATAATAATCCCTGTCAAACTAGGTTTGAAATTAGTTTTTGGTTGCAAAAAATGTCATATTTTACACAATCGTACGAGACCAGCAACAGGAAAATCCAATTTACGGGTTGCGATTGGGATTAGTTATATACTATAACGTCCTACATCAGTAAAAATCTAAGTAAAAAAATACCTAAATAAATATTAATTAAACTAAAATAACACCTAGTACCTAAATAAGAAATCCAATTATTTGAGATTAAATTTTGTGCGAAGTATGCTCCGTTACACAGATCTATTCGAGATTTTTAAGGAAAAGGCATTTTGAAACTTTCAAAATACCTACTATTCCTCACAAATCGCATTTTGTGATTTATTTAAGAAAATAGTTAAATAAAAAACCGCAACTATGCAAGTAAGACTGAAAGATTCGGAATGAAGTTGTCTTGATCCTATTTCGAAAATTAAGAGCTATATTGGAGCTGCTGTGATATGGAGGAAAATAAAATAAAGTGGAACTTTCTTTCTTCTACGAATTCGGGAAACTTAGGAATGTATTTATCTCTGCTAAGATTTTATGGAAACACCGACTCTCTTAGGAATTTCAGTTTTCTTGCTTTCTGAATACATGTTACGGGTACAATTAAGCTTTAGGTATAAAATATAAGTTACGTAATTCTGTCATGTATTTCTAATTAAAACACTGTGAGTGCCATCCCCGACTAATATACAACAAGCGACAAAAATTCTCATGACGGATAACCGCTCGTGAGATTTTTTGTCAATTGTGATATATCATCTTGTAATTTAAGATATTTTGCTTTTTTACTTTCTTTAATGATATAAATGTCATCTTATCGAATGTAAGTTTTTGAGAAAAGAGACTAAAATAAGTAAATATACAAGTTAAGCTAGTAAAGGCTGTTTAAATAGTCTTCATGACAGATCCATCTCGAATGGGCGTCGAGTGTGCTACCGTTACACCACGAAGCCATGCTGGAAGGAGGGGGAAAATACCTTATATACTACTCCTTTTAACGGCGCCTGGGGAACAAAATTGCCAAATCCTAGTGGTGACGAATTATCGTCCCCCACCTTTTAGTTTGGGCGCCACTGTAGAGACATTAGGCATTTTTGAAGCAAGATAAGAGAAAAATGTGCAATATCCTCGCCAGGACTCGAACCTTTACTTCTCGAATACGCGCCGAGTTTGCTACCGCTACACTACAAAGGCATGTTGGAGGAAGAAAATACCTTATACAATTATATCCATCACAAAATTATTTTAAAATGCATTCAAGAGACATTATATTACCATAATTAATTTTTTTCTAATGAACATATTATTTTATATATTAGAGATTGATTGAAATGAAATAGCGGTTAGAATTTAGACCCTAAATGCTAAATTACATAATTCTATTAATCGTCACTAAACAATAGAATTTGCAGTATTGATCCAGTAATATATATATATATATATATATACAAGGTCTGTCCCGAAAGTAATGCGCCCATTTTTTTAATAAATTTATTGAACCGATTCGTACAATTACTCAATATTCTTCGAAATACACCCTTCCTGCTTTAACAAAGTTGTTCCAACGCGATTTCCATATTTTATATGCATCCTGGAAGTCCGTCACAGGATGTCCTTTAGTAACCTCATGGTAGCCGCCTTAATGTTCTCCAGGGTCCACAAATGCTGTCTTTTGAGGGATTTTTTGATCTTCGGGAACAAAAAGAAGTCGGGCGGGGACAAATCAGGAATGAAGCAACGAAAAGTCTCCAATGGCGTTTTCTGAAATTTGAAACAAAGCTTTGCGTATCGCAGCTCGAGAGTGTTTTCCATCTTTATTTCAACCGCGCACACACAAAGGGTTTACTGAAACATACACTGTGCCTCTCCAGGAGCTCGGAGGCGCTGGTCATGCTGTGTTCCCAATAAAGAATATATATTATTAAGAAGGAAAACGTCTTCGCAGTTGGGGTGGCTCCATCCCAACGCAGTGGGAAACAGCTGCGCATACGCGAGGTACTTTTAGGTTGCTACAGAAAAAAGTTCCCTGTAATTTTGTTTGTATCTGTTAGTTTATGGTCAATTTTAACATGGCGTACAAAAATAAACATTTTCTACATATTTATTTTTTTATTTTCATAAAGACAAGAAAAAGTCTCAGGGGCGAAACGAGATATGTGAAGTTAATGATGTCGATCGCTTAATAGAACTCATGTGTTAGAAGTGGTTAAAAACATTTGTTCGGAAGACTTTTCACTTGAAGATAACCAACGTTCTGGCCGCTCTTCTGAAGTGAGTATCACAAAATTAAAGCCATAATTGATTTAAATCTTCATATAACTATGCGAGTGATGGCAAAAATTTAAACGCATCACACACAACAATTGAAAATCACATAAGATGTCTTGGACTAGTTAAGATGTTTGAAATTTTTTCCAGCGTGATTTGAAAGAAATTCACTTAACACAACAAATCAATACTTGCGATACGATTTCAAATGTAACGCAGTCGACTCTTATTTTTAAGCGAATTATTACTGGTGATGAAAAATTTATCGTTGACAACAACATTAATCGAAAAAATTCATGGTCCAAGCGCGAATCACATCGAAAGCTAAATTGCAACAGAAAACGATTATGCTGTCAGTTTGGTAGGATTACAGAAATGTTGTGTATTTTGAATTGCTTCCAAGCAACTAGGCGATCAACTGAGATGTTTACTGCGAACACCTTATAAAACAGGAAGATGCAATTAAAGAGAAAAGCCAGAATTGCAAATCAAAAAAGAACTCTTCGACCACGACAATGCGAGGCCTCACACATATTTAGCAACACGTACGAAATTCTTGGAACTTGGTTGAGAAGTGATGTTGCTCTCTCCATATAGCCTCGATCTTGCATCATCGGAATATTATTTATTTGGAAGTTTAAAAATCTTATTACATGGTAAAAATTTCAGTAACGACCTTGATCTCAAATCGCACTTGGTTGAGATTTTGCTGATAAAAACGAGATGATCTGGAATCAAGAAGTTATCAGAAAATTGGCAAAAGGCCATCGAGCAGAATGGAAGATATCTGACTGATTAAGGCTCATGATTTGTATAAAAATGTGTGTTTTGTTCCATATTAAAAAAATACAAATTACTTTCTTTCCAACTCAATATAAATAATGTTCTTGAAGCCATGCTGCCTGTGGTAAAACCAGACGATGATCCTGAGTTTTAATTATTCAAATATCTAAAATAAAGTGCAATAGAAACTTTGCATATAAAGGTTTAAATATTGAACACAAAAGAATATTCACCTGGGAACGATAGTATTATTATTATTCACATAAATATATTTTTATTCAGATCTTCTGTTAAATTCATTGTTTTACACTTACTACCTCGTATAAGATCAATTTATTTACATTCATATTTTATAGTGGCGGTTTGCGCTTTGAAATTGATAGGAAATAAATAGGAGGATTTAAATGGATATAAAATGATAAGAGGATTAAATAAGAGAATTCGCAACGTATATCATCAAGAGAATACTAATATTTATACAAGGAGGGGTCGAATAACCGACTGTAACACTTTATACTTGAAAGTTTCACGAATGTTGTTCGATCAACAGATAGGTGAATGTAAGCCTCTTCACATAAGTCAGCGTCATTACAGTAATAAGAATACGTGGTGTCCTAACCACAGTTTAACTTAATCTCTCAAATACATTTCCCTTTATTTCATGAGAGAAAAACAGGGTTATAGGGAATTTTAGGATGACTTGGAGGCTTCCATGCTATAAATTAATAAACCAATAACCACGATAATCCTGTAACTGGAATTCTATGTCCAGGGGTACAGGGCTAGGTAGACCTGTTAATTAGACCTGCTAATAAAGACATACGAAAATGTATTTACAGCAACATGTTCTTGGTGTAAACTTACAAAATAAGCCTAAATAGTGTGTGAATTATAAATGGGATATTTTACGCATTTGTAAATGGTTTCGCTTAATTTTACTTAATATATCAAAACATGCAGTAAGCCAGTTTCAGCCCGAAAACTCTGAATTACGTATAGACCCTAAATTCTCACAAACAGTGAAAAAACAAAGGAGTAATAGAGATTTCCTTGCCATGGGCGCAGTTTATCCGGTTTATTGTACAACTTCTTTATATAATAAGACTTATATGGAATCCCTACTTCTCATTGAACTGGTTTGTTTTCATCTTACGTTTCACTTCGGATCTATTTGGAAGACTTAGAGCAGGATAGAGATTGGAACTCGTAAAGCAGAAAATCTCATCTGTTTCAAGAGCTTCCAATGCATCCTTTGAAAGCTAGGATCTAAGTTAAGATTCCAATGGAAAGAATTACTGGATGTTTTTATATTGTACATTCTTTCTTTGTCATTAATTCAGAATCATATCTAATTCGGCTAATTCAGAATCATATCTAATTCGGCTAATTCAGTTCATCTCGCTTTGGAAGAGGTCCAATGATGCTGTTTCTTACTATAAACATGATTACGCAATGTCGCATAATGTCACTGCCGTTAATACAAGTGTCATTAAATACAAAAACTACAATTCGAGAATTTTCAGAATGCCAGTGCAAATTTCTGCTATCATGCTATCAACTGAGGGTTGTTTCCATTGAGGTCTTGAAGCCCAGTCACATTAGGAGCACTTTTATGAGCTTAGCGTACATAAAAACTCCAAAGAGAAATCCTGAACCTGTAGAGACATTAGGGTATTTCGAACCAGGAGAGGAGACATTAAAAATGTGTAAGACCCTAGCCGGGACTCGAACCTGGACTTCTCGAATACGCGCCGAGTGTGCTGACCATTACACCGCGAAGGCATGCTAAGAAGGCGAAAGAAATGCTTTATATACTTCCCATTTTAAAGGGCGACTGGGAATTAGGGGACCCAGTCGACAATGCTAGTGGTGGAGAATCATCATCCACTCCCTTTGTTTTAGTTCGAGCTCCACTGTAGAATTATTACGATATTTTGGAAGCAGATGAGATGAAAAAAGCACAGTCTCCGGGACTCGAACCTGGGACCTCTGGAATACGCGCCGAGTGTACTGACCATTACACCACGAAGGCATGCTAAGAAAGCGGGAGAAATATCGTATAAATTTCATCAAAAATAACTAACAAATAAAGAAATTCGAGTAAGAGGTTTTTCGTTTTCATTTTGAGTGAGAAGTCAGAATTTGTCATTGTCAAACCTCTTCCTCCGCAAAAGGCGTGACGTGGCTTTTGTTATTGTCTGTGTTACTGTCTGTTGTTACTATCTGGTTGGTGATGGTATTTGGGTCTGTATTCTTTTCCCAGATAGTGAATTCTTAACTCTATCTCGACTTCTTGAGAACGAGATTCATTCCTGATGCCTACTACAAACACTGGATCCAAGACACATGGTTTCAGCATGCTGAAGCTCTTTTGCATTCAACAGAAGACATCCTAGGCTTGTCAGGCGCCCCTTATAGCCCTGACATATAACCACTAGATTTCTTTTTACAGGGCTATCTTAAGGATAAGTCATCAGAATTCAATCAAAAATCACACAACAGCTGGAAACAGCGATACTAAGGTTGACAAGGTCGATTCCAACAGACTAACTCAAGCAGATTATTTGAAATTTCGAGCAAAGATTTCGTTTAGTTGTCTCTTCAGATGGCAAATATCTCATACAAACAAAAATTCCTATACTAAAGTGTAGATATGCTGAAGATGAGAGTCTTAGGGATAAACCGCATAGTGATGAATTGTCATAGCCTTCTCTTACAAATATCCTCGACATTTAAATTCAGTCGAATTTATAGTTGATGCTTAAAGGAAGAAATAGAAGGTACAGATGAGAATTAATTTACAAATAATATATAACGCTAAATAAACCAAATCTTACTGAGTTACAAGAAAATGCCTAAACGGAATAGGCGTTGTGAAATGCACGATAATTTTATAAATGAGCAATGTATTAAGGAAGGTATTGCTGAGATCTAGAAGTATTTCACTTGTACAATTGTGCAGAATTTTTCATATGAAAAGAACTGCAATTTCGTACTCAATTTGCAGATTTCTTAGAAAGACAGTCATACGGATAGCGCGTGTTTGCATTCCTGAGTTATTTGGAGCAAATAAGTCGACATACATAAGTTTCTAAATAAACCGAGTGAAAATTTACAACTGCCACAGACAGAATATATTTATAAATATTTTGAAAGCAGCCGAAATGGTAAGCAATGCGAAGCGCGTAATGTTTTAACTCAAATTTACCGATTTACTAACTTTCATTATCATTATACAGACATCTTCATTTCTAAATTTATTGAGAATGGTCTTCATTTTCAAATTGCCGGATTACAGCAAGCACCTTTTCGAGAATTTATGTTTTAGGCATATTTTAAATGTGTTTGCGTTACTCTATTAGCCAGCATTCGTCTAAAATTTCAAACCGCGGTATATACCCAGCAGTGTTATTAGAGAAAAATGTACACGTACCTCCTCTAGATGCAACTGAAAACATGCACGTTATTTCAAATGATATTCAAACGCAGTAATTTATTTGCTATAGAATGCTTTAGGCTCCAAGCCAATGTAAAATGTGCTGTTAAACTCTCCCATCGTTACATTGGCTCATCTGAGTCCAAGTGGCAAAGCAGCTGAACACTGATTATTCGAGCTGGGTTTGATTCCAGGCGAAAGGCCTAGCTGAATGGGCGTTTTCGTGGAGTTTCCTATGAGTAGTGTGAGTATGAGCCAGTTTTCTTTAGAAAATCCTCTACGAATCAGTTTTCCTCAGAAAATCCTTCCTCTTAGAGGGATAGCCCTAGTGTATTTTGCCATAATGAAATACACTAACCAAATTACCTTCCATCAGTCAGCCAGGTTTAACCTATCATTCATTAGAAGCGGTAACCAAATCCATCGTTGCAAAACTGCACCTAATGACCAGGGATCTCTGTGTGATTGTTCTTGAAATCGATAGAGTTTTATTCAAAATTCAAACTATCCCAAATTTGATTTTTCTTCTTGATTTTAACTTTATATTAAGAAGTTTCTTTTCCAAAAAAGAAGTTTTGCTATCAGTAGGAATTTCAGAGAAATTTCTTGTTATTTTGTAATTGCTTCCTTGCAAAATGTTATTTATTGTGGTCGCCAGTTTATTCTGTTGATGGATACTTTCGTTTTCGGAAGATGATGAGTTTTTCATTCCATTTTTATTTTCCCAGAATCAAAAAAAATTATCTCTTTCAGTTTACGACATTTATTACGATTCAATTTATCCCAATGCTTTAACATTCTAATATCTTACCTTTTTCACGCTTTCTTACTTTTTCATATTTTCATTATTCAATCAAAAGATGGGATTCCATTGTTTTCATTTGTTTTGCCTATCTGTTTCTGCGTAGATACAGCTGTTGGTTTGCCTTCGCATTTGGTTTTCTTTTGAAGAGGAAATATCTCTATCCATTCGCCCTCGAAATCAGAAGAATTGGTTTCAAAATCTACGCCAGTCTAAAGTTGCATTTTACTTAATGTTAAGTCTTGAAGAAATTGAAAGTTTTTTGAGAAACGGATAAGCAGGAAATATTACTAGTTAATAATAAAAGAGCATTTTTATTATTATTCAGACAGAAATTATATCGTAATGAAAAATTGCGTAAAACATTTAGAAAAAAATATGAACGGAATTTGAACAGTATAAAGCACGAAAAATATTTTATAAGTATGCTGTGTTGTAAAAATGTTAGAAATGAATATATGTTTTCTTCTAAGCATTTGAAAGCCGACCTAACAGAACGTTAAATCTTTCATTCGAAGAGGCAACATTCATAAGAAATTTAAAATATTCAAGACCAAAAATGGCTCTTCTGTCATAAACAAGAAGAATAAGTTACTGCACGTAATTGAAATTTATTGTTGCATTCGGAATGAAAACAGACGTAGTTTTTCTCAAAAGCCTTTAATCTTTATTTTCTAAAGTAGTACCTGTGAAATATTGACCAAATATGAATATGTATTTGTATTATTATTATCTTTTTATTTTAGAGAAATATGACGAATTTGTCGCTTGATAAAAGTTTATTTTTACTTGGGACGCAAACTTGATTTTTGCTCAATGCAACTGAAAAGAATATAAAAGCTTGCTTTTTAATTTGTGTATAACACGAAATTATTATAATATATTCTGCACAGTATGCAACGTACAGCTGAATGTTTTCCAAATATGAGAAACAAAAGAAACGTTTTTTGGTAACGTAAATTATGCATTAATATACAGATTGACTTGACACTTTCTGTAGCAATTTTAATGAAGAATAGGAATCACTAAAGTAAATTCGTTTTGTTAAAAAATACTTTTAATGGAAAACGAAATCCCCACACTAAGAAGAAATTAGTATAGAAGAATGAAATATAAGACAAAGCAGTTGTCTGCGTCACATATTTATTCATCAAATAACTATATTATCTAAAAAATGCTTTTATGAAGTAAGTAAAAGAGGTACACACTATAGCACCACGAAAGCCCATTTTAAGGAAGGGGGTAATTCCTTTTATTTAACCTCTATTAAACTGGAAAAAAAGGAGGGGTAACCCAGTTTATCCAATCCAGGGAGGAATGAATTATCCTTTATCATATTGTAATTCAAGCGGAAGTGTACAGAATAGATATTTCGAAATAAAAAAGTACATTGAACAGCGTCCTCACCAGCATTTGAGCCACAGATCTTCTATTGGCTAGATGTATGTGTTATATACTTATGTGTTATGTGCGTGTTACGCACAAAAAGTGAGATATTCATTCCAAAGGAGAATATGATATTCTTTACAAGGGGACTACCAGTTGTCATGTTCATTCGTGTTCAGTTAGCTCTTTGTATTGTCTGAAATAATCCCCTATTAATCTCATTAATTTTATGATGGATAATTCTTATCCAACCCGGGGATATCATGTGAGTATTTCGGTCACCTTTCATGTTTCTGTAACAGAAAATTCTCATGAAAATTTTAGTATTAAATAACAAACTTTTAAAGATCATGAAAACTGAAATCTCTTGATACAAACCAAGTATTCTCAATATTTTCCTTGTTTCGACCACTTTTAAAAGAAAGATTTCTTTCCATCGACACTCTTCAACTTTTCTATGAAATATACAACATAGAACGTAGCCATCATCGACACTTTTAAATTTTTGTATGAAATATATAGCGTACAACATAATCATAACAAATATAATTGACATAAATAACTTGAAGATAACAATTAAAATGGTTTACTAAATTAATATTTTATTATATTTTGCACTTCCGTTTTTTTATTTTACCTCTGTAAACAAATTTTCGGAAAAAAATCGCACATTATAATTGAATAAAGTTTCGATGTTAATGTAAAAGCTGCACTTGATGTATTGATGCACTTTGTTTGAATTTTTTTAAGATTTGTTTTAGAATAAAATTTATTCTTAAATCACCTCATTCAAAAACCTATTAGGTTATGTAACATACTGGAGGAAGCGTAATTCTCATTCAGACATCGATGTCATAGATGATACTCGTTCAATTTCCAATGTTGTAACTGATTAGTACATTCAACAACAACCAACTGAAAAATTCATGGTTTGAATTCCGATGAAACTGCTGTTTACTTTTCACCATCCCCGAATCTTAGGGCTCAATACATGGTAAAACATAACACTCTATCCAGAGATTATGATTGAATTGCTTTATATCAGTTTACAGTTTTTGAACGTAAATAGCTCCATTTCATTCGGATGGAAGAACAAGTAACCTTTTTGAAAGCAGGTGGCAACAAAGCTTATTCAAAACCATATACACAGTCCAGTCACATTAATGTGACCACCACGTACTTTCCATGTCAGAGTTAAATAACCAATCACAGAAGGCAGGTGGCAGCACAGTGCAGTTGAGCGTATATAAAGGGTGTGTGAGGGCTTCGGAAAACATTTCAATCGTTGGCGTAATGCAGAAACGAAGCGATTTATCCGACTTCCAAAAGGGCATGATCATTGCCTTTCGGGCCAAGGGTGGAAGCATTTCCGAAACGGCTGAGTTTGTGAACTGTTCGCGTGCCGCCGTGGTAAAAGTGTACCGTGCATGGCAAAATGGGACTGTCCAAAATCAGCGACGTGGCAAATGTGGTGCACCACGGGCCATAGATGACAGAGGCGAACGACGGTTGCGGAGATGCGTTCGGGCAGATAGACGGGCTACCGTTGAGCAACTGACCACCAAAATGAACCAAGGGGCTACCAAAAGTGTCTCCCAAAGTACTATTCAGCGAACATTGCTGCGTCTGGGCCTCCGAAGCAGACGCCTGGTTCGTGCACCTATGCTGACTGCTGTTCATCGACGGCGAAGGCTAGAATTTGCACGCCAGTACAGCAGCTGGACGTCCACTGAGTGGCGACAGGTTGCGTTTTCGGATGAATCGCGTTTTATGCTCCATCGGACAGATGGACGTTGGCGTATAAGGCGTGAAACCTCTGAAAGGAACCACCCTGCAACCATTGCCGGAACGGTCCAAGCTGGAGGCGGGAGCATTATGGTCTGGGGAATGTTTTCCTGGCATTCTCTAGGTTCACTGATCATTGTGGAAGGCACAATGGATCAATACAAGTACGCATCTGTCCTTGCGGACCATGTTCACCCCTACATGCGCATTGTTTTTCCTCAGGATGATGGCATCTTCCAGCAGGACAATGCGAGGTGCCATACAGCTGCCAGTGTACGTGCGTGGTTCGAAGAGCACCAGGATGAGTTTACCGTCCTCCCCTGGCCAGCAAACTCACCTGACTTAAACCCAATCGAGCATCTGTGGGACCATCTCGATCAAGTTGTTCGCGCCATGGATCCTCAACCGCGTAATCTAGCGCAGCTGGCCACGGCATTAGAGTCGGCATGGCTCAACATCCCAGAGAACACCTTCAGGGACCTATGTGACTCTCTTCCTGCACGTCTCGCAGCAGTCCGCTCTGCGAAAGGTGGTTATTCTGGCTTTTGACAGATGGTCACATTAATGTGACTGGACTGTGTAAATAAAAGAAGCGTGAATAAATATCTTTTCTTTTCTTCAAATTCAGAAGTGTGTAAAAAGCAGGTCTATTGCATACATGAAGGAAAGTAAGGCTCCAGTGAAAAGAAAACAAGAAAATGCATATTTTCTGAAGTCTGGAACGGTAAAAAATAATACATGTCTGCGAAAATATTTATACGTTTACAATATTCAGTCTGCAATATATTCATACGTCTGTATCATTCAACGTCACCATCAAATATTTTATCTGGTGCAAAGGAAAAACAAACAGCTAAGGAATGATTATAAGTAAGCAGTTTATTTAGAGATCACGAATGTTTGAAAGATGTAAAAGAAGTTTTTTTAATGAACTGCTTTGAACTGTATCAAATTCAATATTTTAAGCTAAATCTTATATATGCATCTACGAATTTACAATTTTGCGTAACATATCTAGGGTTTTTAAAAATACTGCATAACTAAGCATCTCTTATATAACTGGCAGAAGATCCATGGCTGAAATTGAAAACTGGCAACTCTGTGGCTCTGAGGTTGTTTGAAGCATGTTTCAAAGATGTAAAATATATTTTAAATGAACTGAAATTTCGTTGAAGTTTTGATATGCGGCTACGTATTTACAGTTTTTAGCAAGATATGCGGCGTATTTTGTATTCTATATTGCGCTCCGCCGTCAGGTGGAGGAAAAACACGAAATAGAAGGACGCCTCGGAAGAGAGGGATACGATTACTAGGAAAAGAATGAATGCCCCGTGGCGGATTTTTTAAGCGAAACTGGCTGGGAGCCACGTTAGACAGATGGAAAACTGCGAAAACGCCCTTACATCCAGCCTGTTCGCAGAGACTCGAGCCTCAGACCGAACTACCACTGTGCAGCTGCTTTTACAACTCGGGCTCTGGTGGACCTATATGTGGGGGGTATTGTACAACTAAATTTTGCATATAGCATCCATGCTTTCGAAACTGGGCCTTTCGGTACGGCAGTCAGCGTGGCTAATTACTGTCCTGGTTAAGCGGCGACAGCACAGTAACTGTAACATCTGGTAAGAAAAGAGGTGGGCGCATTATTACTACTTTTTAAACTTATTCTGTTAAACGAACCTGACATTTAAATCTTTGTTATACTTTTAAGAAAAGATGTTGATAGTTTTAGACACCTGGGCAGTTAGAGATTTGTTATTGCATCTGATTTGCCTTTAATTACATTTTATTTCAATGTTATGACTGTATTTCATTTAGAATAAGCATTAAAATGTGTTTTTTTATTTTCATGGAAGAAATACAAATTATATTTTGAGCACTGTACGGTGCTTCCTAATTATCTGCATCAGTGATTTCACCATTTGGTACAATAGTTGAATGCATGATTGAATGCTTGCATGATTTTGAGTATACACATGATAATAGCCATATTACAGACGCGCATATATATATACGTGTTTTAGTAGGAGGTTTTATTCTTTAGATTCTGGAGGTTCAACATAGTGCGAATGGATGAAATCGTTGAGCATTTGTTTGATCAGAACTTATATCTGAGCGAACATGCCAGTTGCATGGGTTTTTACACATTATTCTCATCTCAAATGAAAAGGAGAGCATGTTAGACTCAGAAACATGTCTACAAAAGCATATCTCCCTTTAGTAAATAGTTTTCAAGACCTTCACTTTATCATTTAATCAATCAATCTTAACATCGTATATGGACCTCCCAGACAGAAAAGTGGTTAGCAACTCTAATTGCTGTACCAAGGGGCCTGGGTTCGAATCTCGGAGAAAGAATGGGTGTAAATTGTTTTTCCTTCATAGCAAGCACCGGCCGGCCACCTCTTTGGAGCCTCCATAGTAAAGTGACCACCGCATCTGACCTTAGTAGTGACCAACATCTATAGTGGCGTGCTCACCATTTGAAAAAGCAAAGTCTTGATATGTCCTTGTCTCATCAATGCAAAATTCCGCGTGAAAACAATAATATGACAATATATAATTTGAATGTAAATAGTTTACTGAATAAGGTATTTTTCGAATCGTAAAGTCTTTCATTTTATTTGAACAAAACCAATTATATGAAAAAATGCAAAGGTCCCTTGAAAACTATTGTTTTCGTTTCTTTTATTGCTCAATAAATATAAAAAAATACAAAATATAAACTCTTGTGACTGATTTCTAAACGATTATCATCCTATTTATATATCCAAATTTATATTTCCAAAAACTTCTCCATAAAGTTTGCATAGCAAACTGCTGATTAATGTTAAATTGTTCATAAGATTCAACGACGAGTAAGAATTGAGAATAAAAAAAAGTTATACCTTGATGTGCAGTAAATCAATCATAGTAACAGCTGCCTATTTAGGCATAGAAGAATTGAAGGTTTGAATCTCAGTGCGTTTGCTTAATGATTTGCATATTGTTAAATGTCGAAATGCAATGCAAACTGTTAATCTCTTTTTTCATATGCTTTAGCATAATAGTTCTTGAATTCTATAGTAGCTACATTAAAGTTTATAACATTAGTAAACTTCTGAAATTTCCAAACGAAGGCATAGATGAGTTGCCTGATCAGCATGGGGGCACTCAAAATATTAACGTTCCGAAAGTCTTCTGGAGTGATTTGGTGGTAGGGGAAGATTCGCGAAAAACCATCAGACCGTCTCCGGGGTATGGATCAAAACTGAGATGAAGCGTTACAGCTAATGTGGTGAGATTATAACTGTAGAAACAATAGAAAAATTCTGGTGCGCCTTCACACTTGTACCTGTAGCCTAAAGAGTACCTCGTGAACATGGGTAAAATGTATGCAGACCTTATTCTTTGGATATGATGTAAAAAGGCATAATTCCTCAGTTAGAATTAATGTTGAAAAGATATAGACAAACGTTAAGTTGGAAGGGAGTTGAAAAGCAAATCTACGTAGCCAATATATTAGATCTTAAAAATAAATCTTTACGTTTCGTATCTAGAAAACATTAACAGGGTATTATATTTCTAGCCACGAATAGTTATTATTCTGAAAGACAGAGCTATAGGACGGTATTTATGATGCACATTACGTGTAAAATTCACGAGTAAAATGATTGAACTCAGAAGTAGGTTCAATGTAAGCACCTACGTTTTGGACAGAATAAGGTTTCTTTACGCAAGGTTAGGGGAAGAAATAGGTACCACATAAGGCTAGTAAATGAGTTGCTATACGAGAAACAATAGTCAATCGTATACGACTTATTATAAATAGAGACAGACTTTAGCCATAAGCTTTAGGCAGGTCAGTTCATGTAGCTTAAACAAGCTTCTAACCTTTAGCTGTTGGAAGATAGGCGGTGTGTGATGTCCTGTCGTAAAATTATCATATACCAAATAAGTACTAATGCAGTGAACAAACAGACCTGAAAAGAAATACATTGTGTGAATATCCCTGTATTTGTTTGATGTAGTGTAGTATGCTCCATACGATCACGCACTGTCATTCAGGAAACTGGTCTCATGCAGGCCTTGAAGATACGGAAGAAGATCTAGTCCTCAGATCTGAAACGCTGACTGTTACTTATGCGTAGAACTGGACTATGCATCTTAGTACAGGAGTGTGTTGTAGGCATGAGCAGAACTGGAATCCGTTGGCCCTTCACACTACGTGTAAGGCGGCTCAAAGATTTATAGTACAGGTCTTTCGTTGTTGCGGACTGCCCATACATGTGTGCAACTGTAAAGAAGCTGCACACATAAGCGCGATCAGCGTCACATCATCTGAAAAGATGATGTGACGCTGGATGTGACGCTGGTCATTCAATGATCTATTCATATGCATCACTTAAGGGAACTACTTGCAGACTCACACACTTGTGCTGTGCAATCAGTCAGAGGTAGATAAGATAAAATGCTCTGTGCAGCAATTTACTGAAGCTGCAGACAGAGTCAAACTGAGAGTGTGGAAACAGGCGCCAGAGAGATCTAATTCAAACACTTTACACCTTCCACTTTTCCTTGTTATACTGCTTCAAGTGGGCACTACTAACGTATAATATATACTACTGCTGTCAATCAAATGTCTCTTCATAGCTTGCACATTAAGAAATTTTCAACTAAGAAAGTTTCAAATCGAAACGTGCTTATTTGAAAATTTCATCACTTGTAGAATGTTCCTTGTTGTGTTCTTCTTAATGATAGAATTTAAATGACCAGTATAGTACATATTTTGCAAGTTTTGGGGCTAAATTAGAAGCTTTATAACTTTCTTATTAGGTGAAATTAAAGTAAATACCATATAAGAAATATGAAAACCTATTTCACAGCATATAAAGATGCATTGCTAAAAGTGAAATTGTTGAATTATTCCTGTTTCTATATAATTTTTAAGCATGACAAAATGCTTTGTGCTTTTGACTAACCTTGTTTACATGAAATGTTTTATAGCGAGTTTGGTCATTGTAATTTCAGTATTGAAAGCAAACATATCCTACTTATTCGCTCGCATTACCCTATGGTTTCACTAGTTTCATGACTTTCAAATCAAGAGGAGATAATTACGGTGGTATGCAGAGTTTTTGGAAGTCTGAAAAGGATTTTTACAATTTAACTGCGTATAAATAAATAGACATATTAAAAAACTATTAATTATTTTCATCAATATTAATTTTATAGTACTATTATTATTAGTCTGACATTTACGGTGCTATATAATTTAACAGTTCAAGAAAACGTTTCATATACTTTCTCGTTGTGTATCTGCGAGAAGTTCTCTTTTCAAAAAGTGTCGCCGCAGCCACACTCTCTATTATCTGTAACATCTAATAAGATTTGATTCATTCATAAACTGTCTCTCCGCGCCTTCATTAATTCCTTCATTAATTCGTATTTTAATATTTGCAATTTAAATTATAAGTGCGAATACACTGGTGTACCATTATTCTAAAATATTTTGCAAGTACTCTGAGATATTTGAAATGAGAGCAACAAATATTTTCACAAAGATAGTTCTTCTGTCCATTTTCGAACAACTCATTTTAAAACTGAGCTCAATACGCGAATATTAAAAGAACTGTATATATTTCTAGATCACATAATGTTACGAATTTTGCACATAGACAGATAATTTTAAAGAAATCATACATGAAATTATTGCATTTTTCTTCATATATACTCTTCGACGAAAAAAAAAAGACGCACCAAGAAGGAGTTATCCGAATGGGACAAAAATCGGTAGAAGTGCTGTACATATACAGAAAAACAAATGATTACAGTTTGTGAAAAATTGAATGATTTATTGAAGTTATAGAACTTTACAAAGTGAAAAAGTCAGTAACGCGTTTGTCCACCTCTGGCCCCTATGCAAGCAGTTATTCGGCTTGGCATCGATTGATAGAGGTTGCGGATGTCCTCCTGAGGGATATCGTGCCAAATTCGGTCCAACAGGCGCGTTAGATCGTCAACATCCCGAGCTGGTTGGAGGGCCCTGCCCATAATGCTCCAAAAGTGCTTAATAGGAGAGAGATCCGACCTTACTGGCCAAGGTAATGTTCGGCAAGCACTAAGGTAAGCAGTAGAAACATGTGCAGTGTGGGGGCGGGCATTATGCTGCTGAAATGTAAGCCCAGAGTGGCGTGATATGAAGGGCAACACAACGGGCCTTAGAACTTCGTCGACGTAGCGCTGTCTGTAAGGTTACGACAGATCACAACCAAAGGGGTCCTACTATGAAATGAAATGGCACAACAGACCATCACTCCTATCGCTCCTGATTGTCAGCCTGTCTACCGGAAGACAGTCAGGTTGGTATCACACCGCTGCCCGGGGCGTCTCCAGTGTCGACTTCGCTGGTCTTCGGGGCTCAGTTTAAAGCGGAACTCATCAGTAAGGAATATTCTACTCCAGTCAGTGACATTCCACTGCGAATGAGCCCGACACCACTGCAGACGGGCTTGACGTTGTACAGAGGTTAATGGTAGTCGGCGCAAGGGGCGCCCTGACCTCAGCCCCCTTTCTGTGAGCCGTCTATGAATGGTCCTTGCGGTCACTGAAGCACTAGTACAGTCGATGATAATGATGCATCTGGGGCTGTGAGTGCCGTTCTGAGGATTGCTAGGTCTTCACGTTTTTTAGGCCTACCGCTTCCTTCTTGAGGCTGTGTGCTGCCATAGTTCACCCATTCCTGCTAACATCGTCTAATAGCGGCATCGTTCCTGCTCAAATGTCGAGCTATTCGCCGATAAGACAAGCGGCTTCTTTGAGCCCAACTACACGATCTCTTTCAAATTCTGACATCTGCGCATTTCGTTCGCCACCTGTATACGAGGAATAGGTACTGTCTACCAGAGTACACGGAATGAAATTCGTGAAGAATTTATGACCTGGAATAGTAATTTCTCCTCTTAAATATCCTGCCATTTGCGCAGATCAGATGCGCTGTAGCGCCAACTGCTTAGCTTCCTTACTAGATCCGCTGTGCATTACGTGGTGTTTAACGTTCTTAGTATTTTGAAGTATAACAATTTATTTTACTCTGTGATACTGTGAACACCTGTACGAGTATTTCTGTGGAAACTTCCAGAATTCTGAAGTGTTTCTTTTGATAAAATAAATTTCATCAACCTATCATCCGTACTTGTGTGAATTCAATCTATTACGAATCCGTACGCACCCAACAATGTTATTCTGATGGCTAGATGTGGATTCTGGCAGCGTGATAAGAGTACGTACGAATTTTTTTCCCTCCAATGACGGGCAGTAGCCATTACAGGCAATGGCCACTACTAAGGCCTTAAGGCCGGAAGCATTGGTCGGTTATGAAGGCACCTAATAGAGGGGTCACCATTGCCTCTCGTGAAGGGACAGACAACTTACACCCATGCCTTCTCCGGGATTCGAAACCGGGCCTTTCGGTACGGCAGTCAATACATTGATTCAATCGGTCAAGGTCAATACGTTCGATTCTTGCTTTGCATTTTTTTGGGAGAAGGAGAGGTGTCCATTTCAAGAGAGTATGTCAGGACTGAGTTTTCTGTGCATGCTCTTGGAGAACAATGGTCGTGATGGTATCTAAGTCCTGATCTCGAACAGGGAGATGAATGCAACTATGTTCTGTGGTAGAGTAACTGTTGTTAAGTGGTAGAATAACTGCACGCAAGGAGGGTTTAAAATTACCCTTTTATTAAACTACTATTTACAGCCACTTCCCAACTCGGAAGGGATAACAGAAAATAATGACCACACTTGGGTATAAACTGAACAATCAAATAATTTAAAATAAAGTTAAGTAGAAATTAAGTATTCGTTGCTCTCAGAGCTATAAACGCGAGGCTGGCCTCTATGCTAAATTATCAATGGTGCGTAGCAAGATTTAGCTAATACTAACGCACTTAGATTACTTCATTAAGTAATAGCATAACAGCGCTAAGGCTTAGAATTTAAATACTAGCTAGTCAGGCGAATTTCGAACAGAGCCGCAGTGATCTGAGACTAAAAGCTCTCTCACTCTGAGAAGTTCCTTGCTAACCTATTAAATACAAAACTTGTTTCCACCTCAAATTAGCATAAAGCTTAAACGCGCGCTCATTCTAACGGGAAGTTGAAATAAGAGCTTACAGGAAAGAGAGAAATTAACATAAAACTTTGCTAGTTTAAACTAAAACCTTACACGTATACATAATTCTTATACGTTCGTCTTTGTGAATACATCCCGAAGGCTACATTTGCAGAGAGTCCTATCTGTATTTTCTGTCCACCCATTTTGTTTGGGTAAACGGAAGGAAGAATCATGAGTGTTAATGAAAATGTTTCTAAATCATAAGTTGAAAAGACTGAGGGAAATAGTACTTGGCGGCGAGAAATACACGACTGAATATGGTATTTAAAACTTCTGTTAAGAATTCACATTCTATACATTTGTTAATATTGTCAGATACTTATTATACAATATCATTTATGCAAAATGTAATTTGTGTTGAATTCATTTCTGTAAATGGTAACCTTCGATTTCTTTGACACAATTAAAAACTGATCATCTGTCAGGTGGAATAATTAATAGCATTTAAAACTCCTTACTGATTGCTAAGTATTCGGAAAAAACCATCAAACATTTACTGGCTTTTATCAAAAATATTTAATGATTATTATATTTCATAAACTAAATGCAACATAATTTGTGATTTTAGGACAAATCATGAACTGATATGCAAGAAAAGTTGCTTGGGGTTTTATTTCCTAGAATATTGCGTTAGGAGTACCAAAACCATATCTGAAAATTAGATAAAAAGTGTTATAAAAATAATTTCAACTTTATGGTTGAAGACGCCTCTGAATAAAAAATTTAAATTTTAAATTAACCTTCATAGTACAAAAACTTCATTAAGATACTTTGGTTTAAGATAAATAAGTTGTAATACAGAAATACAGAATACTACATACAATACTAAATACTAATACTACAGAAATACTACAATACTACAATACTACTAATACTACAATACTACTAATACTACAATACTAATACTACAGAATACTAAATTCAGAAAAGTACATATCTTTTCACGAAAGGTTTGTGAAGATATCTGTGAATTAATTAATTGTTTTAACATAATTTTTTAATACCTACTAAGAAATAGAATTCCAATTTTCCAACCAAATTTAGGAAAACATTACAAAGTAAAAGCTATTGGAATTTTGTTTAATGTTTCGGAAAAGTAAAATATCACTGATCATTAAATTTGGAATTAATTCTTAATATCAGCTACTGATATCGTTTTGCATGAAATATATTGGATCGTTTTAGCAAAAGGAGCATTAGCCCAGAAGGGCTATGAGTCTAAAAACGGGATTTAGCGTTCAATCACTATGAAAGTCTGAATCACTTCTCAGTTTTTTACCACCAAATTTTATTGCTCTTTATTGTATTTAAAGAAATTAAACAATGAAGAATTCGCATATTTTTCTGAATGTGAAAAAACAAGGGTACTTAGAGCCATCAACTTTTGAATAACATAGTCCTCCACCCGAATATGGACACCTCGAAGCCCGGGTTTTCAATTTCGAATTTGTTTTATTGTGCATTTCATATTTGGTAAAACTTTAACGAATTTTAGTTATCAAACTCAATGATCTCAAGGCGGGCAATGACAACACTGTACGAGAAAAAAGCCCAGAAGCATTAGCCCAGAAGGGCTATGACCCCCTGCATTAGCCCAGAAGCTACCCCCTGCATTAGCCCAGAAGGGCTATGAGTCTAAAAACGGGATTTAGCGTTCAATCGCTATGAAAGTCTGAATCACTTCTCAGTTTTTTACCACCAAATTTTATTGCTCTTTATTGTATTTAAAGAAATTAAACAATGAAGAATTCGCATATTTTTCTGAATGTGAAAAAACAAGGGTACTTAGAGCCATCAACTTTTGAATAACATAGTCCTCCACCCGAATATGGACACCTCGAAGCCCGGCTTTTGAATTTCGAATTTGTTTTATTGTGTATTTCATATTTGGTAAAACTTTAATGAATTTTAGTTATCAAACTCAATGATCTCAAGGCGGGCAATGACAACACTGTACGAGAAAAAACGTTTTTATCTCCAGCGTGCCAGACTGTTTATCGAAAATTTGAAAGATATGCTGTTTTTAAATATTTTATTGTGTATTTCAAATTTTGTAAAACTTTAACGAATTTTTGATTAGAAGACTCAACGATTTCAAATTATTTCCAGTGCGCGAGGTTGTCTATAGGAAATTCTAAAGATAGGTTGTTTTTAAATATTTTAAGCCCAAAGAAACATTAGCCCAAATGCTCTCAAAACGTGCATGTGCATGCAAGTGAAAAAAAAACGCCCTTTGGATATAATATAAAATCTGAATTGTAAAAATATGGAGCGTTGTTTTTTAAGTTATCAAAATAGAATTGAATATTTCACTAGTTGAAGCATTTTATTTCCTCTATCACGTGAAAAGTATTAAAAAATATCTCATCCACAGGGAGAAAATTTAATAAAATTATCTATTTATTGCAGTCTCAAAATGTTTCAAAATAGTCTGAGAAATTTTGCGAGTGGAAATGCATGCTTAAGAAAAGAAACCGAAGAAATAGATTCGAGTCACTTTTTATTAGTGTCATGGTTATAATAATTAGCCCGAACACTTGCATCATCTTAATTTCTTGATGGACACACTAATAAATAGTAGATGCTTTCTATAAATCAAAAAATACCACTTGTGTATCTCAAACCAGTCGAACTGCTCAGAACACGATGATACTCTTCTATAATAAATCAAATACACGCATTACTGTCATCTACGTTTTCCTAATAAGAAATAGTACATTAGGAGGTTTTTCCTAGCTCAATAAATAATTCATTTTGGGGCTACAGAGTAACTTACTTTTTCAAATACTTTACTGAGGCAATAACACGTGTGCAAGAAATATGGATCGACAATTAAGCTCGTCATATTGACAGGAGCAATTAATAAGAGATTTACTCTTCCTGTAATCATGTTATAGTTTTTAATTACATATGACTCGTAGATTCTCATACCTATTTTGAATGATCTTGCTGAATTACAGATATTTGAAAATAATAGATCAATGCCATGTTATTTTCAAAGTAAACTTGTTTGAGAAGTCTTCGAATCTTTCAAAGTTATGTTTACATAATAATTTAGTATATTTACTCAATAAAGAGCATTATTTCAATAAAATGTTTTCATGGCAGTTTCTTCTCATACCAAAATTATAAATTCCTTTCAAAATCTAAATATATGCAACTATTTTAACATTTTACCAATGCATGCGACATTTTACGAATACACATGAGGGCAATGCAACATTTTACAAATTAACATGTATGCAATGCAACATTTTATCAATCATTTAATAATGATTTTTGTTTTATTAAATTGAGTCGATAATTCTGCAAATAATTAATATTAGAGCAGTGGATTACCACGGTAGTATCGGGAACAAGGTACTGAGTTCATTCAAAATCCTGAGAGCATATAAAAAAATATGGAAAAAAGGAATAATCCATATTGTGATTAAATCCACGAAAAATCGGAGAATAAAATATTTTAAAATATAGAAATGAGTTACAAATGCCATTAAAAGAGTATATTTGCACCAGAACGTGACTTGAAATTCACGTAGTATCCCTGACTTCAAATTCACGAAAAACTAAATAAGGTGAGTCAAAATTGTATGAACATTATTTGAAAGAAAGTATTTACTCAGTGTGTTCGCTATACAGAGTCTCAATCTGACCACCAGCCCTATTAATACACTCAAATCAACGTTCAACAGTACAAATTACTGCCCGAGCACCCATTTCTGGAGAAATGTTGAATATCACATCTTTTATTCTGTGCTTTTCTTCGAGGTCACTCACTTTTGTACTATACAGGCGCTCCTTTATCATACCCCATAAAAAGAGGTCACAAATTGTGAGATCCGGAGATTGGCGAGGCCATAACGACGGTCTGTCACAACCAATGGGTACATGGTCAGAGCGGACAGTGGCTACAGGGACACGTGAGGTTAGCTGGGTGGGCAGAGTGGACATTCTTGCACCTGTTGTGTTGTTTTCCTAATCAGTCACATGTCATTATATTGTATAGTTTTGAGACTTGACTTAAAATGGACAGGAAATGTGACAGACTTGACAGGAAATGTAAAGACAAATTTTCAGTACGAAGTACTGAAGAAAACTGAACATTCCTGCGTGCCCAACATTGCTGAGATCGAAGCTAAAAGGAAGTTATAGACTAGCAGAAAAAGATTCCGAGAAGAAACATCCGTTCCCAGATATTTCAAGAAGAACTTTCAGAATTATATCAGAAAGTTTATAATTTCGTTACTAAAATACCGACATACTCCAGTGTCAAGACTGTTTTATGTAAGGAGAGAAGAAATGCTTTGGGAGCTACCCAAAATATCCAAAATGCCAACGACATTCAGTTTGCAAACGATCCATGGATTTTAATGGAGAAAACTTTCTTCGTTTAGACTTTCAAAATGACCAAGATAACAGGATTTTAGTATTTGGAGGAGAAGAATCTCGGTACCTTTTGGAAAATGGAAAGCCCTTTTTCTTAGATGGAACATTTAAAAGTTGTCCGAAACAATTTGCTCAAATATATACAATACAGTCGACTTAAGGAGTAAAGCAACCGACACCAACGTTTGTCCAGCGCGTTTTGCATTTCTGTCCGATAAGAGACAAGCAACTTACATTGCAATGTTTCAGGAAGTGAAACGTTGGTGCTTTAAGTGGAAGCCGGACATTATAAAATTGGATTTTGAAGCCGCAGCCACCAATAGCTGTATGTTAGAATTTCCCAGTTGGATATTTCCGGTTGTAACTTTCCTTTTAATCAATGTTTGTGGCGTAAGATACAAGAAATGGTCTAGTAAAGGAATATAAAGAGAACGAAGATATAAGAAATGTCTGTAGAATGATTTCTGAATTAGCTTACTTCGTAATAGAACACATAGATGATGCTTGTACCATTGTGCGGGGAAAAGCTTTTAGCATTGACAAACTTACCACATTCATTGATTATTTTGCTGAACACTGCATGGACAATCCAAATATGCCTATTAAAGTATGGAATGTACATGCACAGCGTCATAGGACAAATAACTCCGTTGAAGGGTGGAATTCCAAATTTAATGCAATCACTGTCAGAAACCAGCCTAAGTGCACTTAATAGTTAAAGTACTAAAAGAGGAAACACAAAAAGTGTCTTTTAATTTGAAAGCCAGAGAATTAGGCGACCCTGGAATAGAAAAGAAAAAAAAAGCATAAGTAAAATTGGATGAAAGAGTCGAAAACATCCTTTAGAGTGTCTTTATAACATGCCTTTATGATAAAAGTTAGTTCGTATTAATTTACTGGTATTTATTTTTCTTTTATTTACTTGTATCTGTTTTGTATATTTTACGTCTAGTATTTATTTTTACTTACATTAATGAAACTAATTAATTTTATAGCAACTGCACCTGTTTTAGTATTTACTTGACTATAAAATGCAGTTTTCCACAAAATCTCTGAAATCTGTTCATACCCTTCATTATACTGCTACTTACTATTAATTTTTAAATATTTCTCTAAACGTTTTTATTTTTATTACATTTGGCTATGTTTAAAATACATTCACACTATAATATAGTAACAATTTAAATATAAATAATTAAATTTAATTGGCAAAAATGTATTTTATCCTTGTAATTCGATAATCCAATGCCAAAACAGAAAACTTCGATAAAAAAAAGTTGCCCCACTTGAAAAAGATTTGCCACTTAAAATACACTCATGTCCATAAATTAAGGATAATGCAAAATCAGGCAAAGGAAGATTTAGAAGCAAAACAAATTTGACTTATTTGTAAAGCTTATTTATTAAACAAAAGGTAAAGAGCAAAAAAAAAGATGCTTATGTTTGATATTATTAAAAAAATTAGCGATTTTTTCTCCCTGGAGCAAATTACAAAAAAAACCTATTTACAAAAAACCAATATTACATGGTTGGTATGATTGTTAATACATTGTGTGTCTCCCAGACGATGCAATACAGTCCGTACAACGCCTAGGCATGCTGAGTATCAAATTATCGATCTGATCTTGGGGGATATTACACCACTCAAAAAGCAATGCTCTCTAAGTTCCGGTAGACATGTAGGAGGAGGTTGACCGGCTGCACCTTGTCGGCCAAGCATGTCCCACACGTGCTCTACTGGATTCAAGTCCGGTGAGGATGCTGGCCAGTCCATACGGGTGATATCCTCGGATTAAAGGCATTCGCTTAAGATGTTTGCACGGTGAGGACGGGCGTTGTCATCCATAAACACAAATTGTGCGCCCATGGCGCCCCCGAAACAAACGTACATGTTGTTCCAGAATGACGTCCTGATAGATTTGGCTTGTCATGGTTTCAATTTAAACATGCAGGTCAGTTCTGGAACCCAGAATAATTCTACCCCAAACGAGCAGTCCTGCACCACCGTAACGGTGTCGTTCAATGATGTTTTCTTGGTGGTAACCGGTACTTGGAGCGCTCCATATGAAAGTCCGGCGAGAATCAGACTGCAAGCTAAACCTGGACTCGTCGGAAAACATCACACAAGCCCACTGTTGCGGTGTCCACAATGAATGCTCTCTACTCCAGGCTAACCGCAGGCGACAGCGAGTTGCAGTAAGTGGAACGCATCTGACAGGTCTACGAGCATATAGAACAATCTGCTCTAAGCGTCTGTAGACGGTCTGCCTTACAATTGTCGTACCAGTGGCTGAAGAGAGCTGACGAGACAGGTCTGAGGCTGTGCTCCGCCTGTTTCTTTTGGCAGTAACTGCCAAATACCGGGCCTCATTCGGCGTTGTAACTCTGGGGCGACTTGTGCTGTAACGTCTACTCACATTACCATCATCTTGGAATTGTTGCCAAAGCCTAGAGATGAGACTCTGGGCAATTCCAAGTTCGTCTGATACTTCCAGTTGGGTACGCCCACATTCCAGACGGCCAATAATTCTGCCACGTAAAAAATCATCCAAATGCGTCCTTTGTGTCATAACTATTCGGTTATTGCACTGAAATGCTTATAAAGCGCCTGCGAAGAATTTTACTTCTTTGCCTGTATTCCTTATATATCCCTCTCTTACACTCTCGTCATTATGACGTACCATCGGTGTCATCTGATTACTTCCTGAAATTTGCATATGATTCTTGAAGATGTGTGTAGTGATTTTACTGGTGATAAATTTATTTTAGAATTCGATTTCCACGTGACTCCGAATTATCCTTAATTTATGGACATGAGTGTACTGTTTTAAATTATATTTGTGATTTTTAAAAGTATTATTTTCTTATTTATCTGCACCCTTTATCTGTTATAAAATGGGAAAAAGATGTGTCCATTCTAACCACGTTGAGTTTCAAAGTGTCCGCTCTGATCACGAAAACGCATGTGTCTGCTCTGGCCACGTCCGGTGTAGCCACACCACCCAACCATTACATCGCTTTGGGAGCGTTATCTTGTTATCAATGGCAAAATCTTTCATCATTTGCAAGTACTCATGTGCATTCAACGTTGGGGTTGCAAAGAAAAATGGGCCAAGTACACCAGAAGCGGTCACGGCACACCACACCAGACATTTAACTTCGGGAATGCACATTCATGCTCACGAAAGATACGTATGTGGATTTTCAGCAACCCAGAAAACTGTGCCATGACGATTATCATGATCACTGGTATGCAAGGTAGCTTCATCACTGAAAATCATCTGACTAGCAATGCCCGGCTGCATGCGTGACATGTCTGCCAGAATCTGACAACGTTCAACTGGTACCTGTTTCTGCCGAGCAGTCAAAACCGAGCTGCTTGTCAAAGTAAAATAGTTTGAAGACAATGTTAAGAATATTTCTTAAAACAAATAACCTTTACGAATGTAATTCCGATGTTTGACGATTTAGGCAGGTGGCGAAATTGTAAACATATTAAAATTAACTGATGATAAAAGTGAATTTATGAATGTATATCAGCTAAAAAAGCAATTGTCTAGAAACATTAACTCTTGCGTTGCAATAAAAAAGATTAAGGCGTAAATGTTATTTTAATTAACAAGTTTTTGCTTATGCTAAAATCTGATCTGTATTCCTTACTGTTTCAGGTACTCCACCAGAATATATATAAGAGAAGTTTTAAACAGCAGAAAGAATCTCAGTTAAAGAAATAGGATAGATAGCTTCGGTCTACCATCAAGAAATTAGTTCTTTTGTGTCCATCATTAAGCTAGAGAGTTTCCCCTTTTCTCTGAATACTAAGCAGTAGTTCGCGAAATTAACTGATCCTGTCTCCAGAATCTAAGATAAACCTTTAAAGTGTAAAAGTGTATGTATTTTGTATTCTTTTTTGCCTATTACTCCCTCGAGAAGAGAACGCAAAGTTGTTAAAAATCTGTACTTCAAACTGAAGTCATACATAATTTTTTTTAGTTGCTTTCATTTCTGTTTTACACAAGTAGAGTTCTGATGTGGTTAGTTAAATCCATGATAAAAATTCGTTTGACAGTCTAGAAAGTTAAATTAATATTTAAATTAAACGAAGGTGCATTTAATTTAAAAGTATCGAAGCATATTAATCACTTCCACAACAAATTCTATTCGAATGTGATCAGAAAATTACATACAAATTTACTGAGATGATCATTTAAAAAATATTGCTTTGCTTTGACATCAGCAGTAATAAAAGTAAGATCATTTCTAAGAAGCACGTAAAAATATTATATTTCTACTAAAGGGAATATATTCGTCTGGTAGGATTAAGATGACTTTATTGCTCAGTAAAACTGAAAAGAAAGTTCTGGAAACACAGCTGAAATGTACCTTTGATCTTGAATGGAAACCCATTATCCTAAGATAGGAAAAGTTAAGAAACCTTTCAATCATTTAATAAGAAAGTAAGAGAAAGTTCAAGAGCAAAAGCAAAGTATAGAATAACATAGCCATCATTATGATGATTGCTGGCGAGACAAAAGACCCAGCCCCAGACGGTTATAAACAATAAAAGACTTTGATTGTCAAAGGTGCTTCAAATGGACATTTGAGGAAATGGTACGATACACAAAGCAACAGAAACAAACATTGCCGTCAAGCGAATATGAATATGAAAAGCAGAGGCACAAAAATATATACACTTCTTAACTATTTGCACAAATCTTTCATATGAGGAATAATCTAAGTGGAATTAAGAAGAAAAAAATATTTAAATGTAGGCGCATTTCTCATAACGTAGAAAACAAATAATTAGTACACTGGTGTCTCATTATTTCAGTTGAGAGATAAGGTGTAAAAATTTGTGGGCTATCATTTTGCAAATTAAATATCTTATGGGGGCAACACATGATTCCCTTGTACAGTCTATTAAATTATAAACATTTTTTGTTCCATTTCATTTAAAGTTATTTTATTAGAGGTATATTTATCATTTAGTAAATTCAGTTGTCATTTCGCGGCAAGGTATAAAAACTCAAAACATCTTCATTAAAAATTGTAAAATACAGAAAAACCTAAAACACCAAACCCAATTAAAAACAGTTTCGAAAAACTTTTTCAATTAAAATCAGAGTTTATACACAAAAACAAGCAGTTCGGCCAGCGGGCCAGAAGACACAATACTAGATGCCCAAAATTGAAAGTTAATTTTCGTTCCCACTGGGCAGAGAGACGCTGGGGTTGCTGTACTAAATGACTTTATTTACTATCCTACAAACAGTTAGTTTCAAAAGTAAACGAATGTCGGCCTCGTTAGGCTTAGTGCCATTTAAACTTCTAAAGTGCTAATAATTCTACAACTATTGCATCACAGATTAATTAAAGGTATAAAAACCTTAACTAGAACACAAGAACAGCGTAATTCAATCACTTTTAAAGCAAACAGATATACTATAATAGCCAGCATATAAGAATTAAAAAAAACTGAGCCCACCGAGCCGGGTAACAGAGTGGTAATATATTTATACATCTCTCTCTAAAAATATTTATATACATTTGGTGTGGCCTACTGCAATCAAAACGGAAGTGCAAAAACACACATTATAGCAGTTTCGTCTGCAAAATTTCAAGTATTCTATTTCAAGTTCAATTTCAAACATTACGGCTATTCATTTTTGAGTTATGCGTCCTCCCCCCCCCTGAGGGTCGACGTAGCGAATTCTGCGAAGCCACTGGCTAGGATCTGGACCTAGGCAGTCTCGGCCACGGGAGTATACAAATTATGAACCTTATGGTTCTAGAGGCCTCGGAAAGATTACTTATTGGTCTGTCCGTGGGTCTGGCAGGTCCTAGAGTTGAGGGCTCTAGTAGTTCGGGGTTGTGTTCCGAGTTTTCCTGGGATGGCAAACCGGGGATCCTGGTGTGTCCCTTTGCAACGAGCAGCCCGAGCGACTGGCAGATAGCAAATCAGAGACAACCATTGGTGTCTCAAAAGTGATGCCCCCTTCTCCAAGGTGACAGGGCAGGGGTTTAACTCCTGTGCCTGGTTCTGCGGGGTGGGGGAACTCTTAGTGCCATTAAATTGGGGCAAAGTGGAATCCCATATTTTGTTATTGTTGTTGATTTACGCGAGATACATAAATACGTACATACGTACAGATGTCACAATAAAAGTCTCTTCTGAATACATTTTAAATATATTTTACAATTCGTTTTGGAAAAAAGAGATCTTATTCTGCACGTACAGATATTAGAAAGAAATCGTTTAAATTGATTAAAAAGCAGTCAAAATGGATATTTTCGTTGAAATATGATGCGCGAAATTTTTCACGATTACAGTATTTCCTTTACTTTCTACAAGGAAGTAAAAATGTGACAAAGAAGCAGATAACAACTTTTTAAAACATATTATAGTATTGTTAACAAAATTCTTCAGACCATTTACTAATTCATCAAATTTAATATTCTGCAACTGGAATATTACTACTAGTTCTATTTTTGCATTGTTTTATTAAAATTTCTATAGTCATACTTTGGAGCAATTAAGTTTGTGTCGCAACTTTGGAACATTTAAAGTTTTGCTTTAAATTCACGTAATTTCTAAACGGGATAGCGGTTTAGAGATATTTACATACTTCCAAGAACTAATTGTGCTTTTACAATTAATTTTATTGCATTTTGACTATTCGGCCTTTGAATAAAGTAAACATTGTCTTCAACATAAAGAACTTTGACAATACGTTATCAATAAGAAATTTTGCAAACATATAAACATTTTAGACAAATTAAAATTCTGGATTTTTTGTAACATTCATAGAAAGTGGTACAAGGAATGTAGAGACAACATTAAACAATGGAAACCTAGAACATAATTGAATTGATGGCTGGTATTGTGAAATTATTCACAGAACAAAGTAAACAAATACAATACATATATGATTCGCAGTTTGCCTCTTATCGCAATCTCAATGTGCTATTTATTATATTAGAGGATTTAGGAAAACAATGGGAGAAAGAAAGGCTTTTTGTTTGTTTTTGTTGTTAAAGTGTAATCTAGAAAATTAGGTAATAAAATTTTCATCTTATAACTTTATTTTATTTATATGGCGTTCAAAAATTTAAAAATGCAAATTTTCTCCTGATCATTCAATGCATGGTTCAACCGATATTTCTTCTGTGAAAAATATTATGTCATGTAAGTAGCAGTAAAATAATTGCCTTACCACCTTATTGTATGCAGTAGTAATATAACAACTTATTTGAGTATTAGTTATCAGATTTAAATAAAGTGTCTAAAAGAAGGAAAAACCTTTTGTTCAGTTTATGAATACAACAGAGAGAATTGCGTGCATCACTTATCTCTGAACTGATGAAAAGATTTAGGATGAAATATGTTTTGAATGCCTTTAACCACAGAGCACTGTGTATTGATTCATTACACTCGATAACGTTAAGTATAGATAAATTTTAAATGGATGCAAGAAGTATACCAAACTGCAATTGTGCATATACCAGTTTTTTGACATTAAGATAAAGAATAACTGCGAAAGCCCACCATATGCCCCTTCGTTTTTTAAGATTTAGTACTTAATAAACTAATCGAAATAACGGGAAGATAATTCTTGATTTTTCGAGAAACGAGCATCACGTTTATTGCTTATCTATGAATGGACACATAAATTTAGTATACATTTCTATCAGTGTTTGAGTGTCTAACAGAAAATCAGCTCTGTCATTAAAACAGATAAAAATGTAAATTTAATGATTTACTATTCTGATGAATAAAAAATTAATAACTGATGAAGTTATATCAAATTTATTAAAACATGTTGGTCTTTCTGACTTCTCAGCATTCTAATCGTCTGTATTTTCCGCCAATCTAATTCCCAAAATTCACTTTTAACCAGCGCTATAGTCATCAATACCTCTACTTGACAGCGTTTTAGTGCCCTTCTATTCCTACGCAAGAGAAATCACATTTCCCGCATTATACCTATGCATGTAGCATAATGCATATCACATCCTTCCAGCTTTTAATATATAATAAATAGTAAATTATGTTACTGTAAAATTTTTGGATGAGTCATACACATGCAGTCGGCTAAATCTTATTACTTTCTGTGATGGAAATAAACAGACATGTGGTAAACAGGTGTATGCTGCTCAAAAAGTGCTCACAGAACTTTGAAGAGCGATTGCAGATAAAAGCCCAGATGACACATAGCAAAAAATATCCTGACTACCATTCAGGCTTATTTGAGGCAACACCATACTGTTCAGCTGCAAGATGAATGCTTCCTTCGGGTAGCATCAACAGCACTGCTGGGACCGGACAGATCGTCAGTCCGTTGCTGATCAGCAGATACAATCTGTTTTTATTTGGACCGTTAATAGGTTGCTTGCGTAGAAGTTGGAGTGAAGTGATAACTTATATTTTCACCAAAATCCTGAGAGTAGGACTCTCCGTGACTATGATCAATAGAAACCATTTCACTGATGGGATTTAACGCCTGGGAAAAGTTACAAGAACATACTGGCTATTATATTGAAGTGATGTAACGGAATTTCTTATTTAAAGAGAAAAAAATTTACATCTTTTCCGCTACTAATTTAATTGTAGCCCTATATTATTTTTACATCCAGAGCTTTAAATTATGTTTGGTATAAACAAGAGAACAGCTACAGCACCGTTCTCCCTGTTTCAGAAATCATCCCAATTTTTTATATTAATTTATAATGAATCGCTTTCGTTCTCTTCCACTACTATTTTAAAAACGTATTATGTGACTGTTCTACTTTCATATAGACAAACAGAAATCTGATGTGGCCAGCACATGACTTCCTTGCAGATATTTTTGCAAAAACTATAGAAAAAAGTCCTCTTGGGATGATTCACTTCATGGACAGAATAGGCTATCTTCTGCCAGGAACTATATTTACAGTCAATTAGTTGTATATCTTTTCGAGCATACAATAGAATTACGTGCTTTATTCAAAAGCATGTGCAATCGTTGATGCTCTGGCAGTATTCTGTGATTCCAAAGTTATAGCGAAACTTTTACCTTCAAAAGCTCGAGTGGCATAGTTAATGGCCCAGTCTTTACCCAGATTGGTATTATGTACAGCATTTCCTCTTTCCAACTGATTGCAGATCCTTTTGTAATATTTGGACTTTCCAAGTAAAGGAATATTTGCTTAAACGTATTCCAGAGTTGCTTTGTGGATAAATTCAGAACCTGGAAGATGGAAAACATTTATGGCTACCAGAGTCTACCGGATACAAAAATCAATCAGTGAACCGAGAGAGGGTATGATAAGTGAAAAGGTAAACTCTACTGATTTGGTATCAGTGGAGTTTGGCCTTCAGTATTTTGGATTTTGGTCTATGGTTAAGTGGTTCTGAGTGGCTAAGGGAATATTTAACTGCAGGTAAGTTTAGTCAAGTGATTTCGAGTTTTCCAAAAGAAGCACTGAAGAAAGAAAAAATAAAATCAATGAAAACAGCGACTGTAATTTTTAAAGCTGACAGCATTTACAGCGGATATTCATCTTGGACAAGACTAACACGTTTAATTTCTTATGTTTTGGAACTTCTGGGAATACAAGAGCTTCTTGTCTATAAAAGAGTTCTAAATCACCAAGTGTAATAGCGAAAACCTTCAGACATTAAAGTTTTCCACTGAATTGAATTACATAAGATTAGAAACGCCTATACATGTTAGCAGCAGAATTCTCCATTTTTCACCATTCATTCAAGACTGTAGAATTCTGAGAGTAAGTGGCAGACTGAAAAAAGTCCAGATATCAAAGCAGCGAAAGCATCTCATTTTGTTTCCTAAATATCATCCTGTAATTAATACTCTCATCAGACACTATTATTTGAAGCATATGCATGCTGATCAAAGCTTCTTCAAGCTGCTTTAAGCCAGAAAGTTTGGATTATTTCTACAAGAGACATAGCTTAGAAGCTTGTACAAAATGTATTGTGTGATTTTGCAAGCGCACGCAAACAAAGTTATGAATGACTTCCCATCTTTCAGAGTTATTCAGTTTACTACTGTATTTCAGCCTGCGGGCGTTGGTTCCTCTGGACCCTTTACAGTATATATTTTTAAGTTACGAGGAAGCCATAATATGAAATACAACATTTGTGTCTTTGTATGCGTCACCCATTCATTTGGAATTCATGAATGGTCTTTGATCAAGGACTTTCTATAACGCCGAAAGAGATTCGTATCCTGCCGAGGAAAGTCACCGAGAATCTGCCGTGATTTGGTACAAACTTTCGTACTGCAAGTAAGAAGTTTGCTAAAGAAACTGCCCTGCTTTGAAGAATGAAATGTTTTGCAAATTCCTAGCATTCGAAAATATAAAAGGATAATGGAACCCATCTTCAGCTCCCATTTTGATTATCTTTTACCTTTCGGAGGCTGGGGTGAGATCCTTGAAATTTCCACTAAACCCTTGCAAGGTATATTTCAATTTTATAATAGTTATTTTAATTTGGAAAGCCTTTCTTGTCAATTCCATTTATAACTCCCTCCCAGAAATAGGTTTTAGTATCGCGCTGAATGCAAATGAGTTAGAGGGAGTATTTAAGGAAGGTTCAATTTATTTCATTGGAGAGTGCTAGGAATCTTTAGTAGCCCGTGTTTGCCTTCGGGCTAAGCACTCTTGAAGCTGTTACGCTCGGCCGTATTATTACGTAACTATTGATATTCTCCGGTTAATTTAAATTAAGGGCCAAGTACATTAGATACTTGTGTTTAGCTTCGGCTAAGTCTCTTTTAGTTAAATTTAGTTTAGTTTCTTATTCCTTATTCTCAGTTAAAGCCCGAAAAGAGGTTTTGTTGTAAGCCTGAGAAAGGGACTAATTGTTGTTCGAGTAAAATGAAGGGTATTTTAACCCTTCTAGAGTCTACGAGTTAATTCTTTAAACTCAGAGATACGTCGCTACACAGTTCACCATGTTCCTCGACGTTCATCTTAGAGGAAAAGAGTGAGGAAACCTACAAACTAATGCTGGCTATTCAAGATTTAGGTATGAAGACATCGCAATACTAATGAGGCAGCTTGAGGCCTGCGAAATTCCAGACAGTTTTGTGTTTTGTCTAACGATCCTAAAGATCTCTCTGTTTTTTTTCCCTTTACGCTTTTTTATAGGAAAGATAGTGATTTTAATGCCTGAAAAAAATCTCTTAGATGGTAATATCAATAAACTGGACATATAAAGAATTGTACAACAAAAATTGCAATGCTTTTGGAAGAGATGGTCTTTTAAATACATGTCAACACTACAACCCAAACACAACTGTATCAAAATTTCAGAAGCAAAAGACGTTATACTGATTGAACATCATGTAGCTGATCACTCTGAAAAGAGAGTACTGGAAAGTCGAATAGCAAAGCTTTGCTTGTTACCAGCAACTAAACTTGGAACTTCTGTAAAATCTGAACTAAGAGCTTTTGAACTGTTTATTTTTTGTTTTGGAATTTCTTATTAAGTACGAAACTTTTGTTTTATTGCTATATGTTTTGTATCAACGCTTCGTTTTTATGCTAACTTCGTGTACTTGCTAATGTTTGGATCGGATGTTTTCTTGTGTGTTTCAAGGCGGCGGTATGTTAGGGATTGCTTTCCAACTTTTTTTTTGAGCACGCAATAAACGTGACCTGAAGTCACACGTGTTATTTTGTTACAAGTAAAAATAATTTCAAAATTTTTAGAATTCAGTTTAAAGTTTACTTGTAAGCTGTTAGATGAAAAGGTTTTTCCTCTAAAGATTTTCTATCCTTTTAGAGGAGGATTTAGTGTTCCTTTGGTTATTTTGTTGCTGAATCAGCGTGTCGCTCCCTTACATCCGGGGACTAAATATTATTCGAAATGTTCCAAGCGTCCTTGACTGTGAAGAATAGTTGGATACTGTGTCCATCGCTTGCTACTGTGAAGGCAGTGGCCTTAAAATTTGTGAAACAGTGTGAACGAATTGGTTTTAAATTAAAGTAAAATAATTTAATTTAGATCATTAAATGAACAATCACTTGTGGATAACTTGCGTGATGTGTTTTATTCTTAAAGCAGACTAAAAAAAACTATATTAATCTGATATGCAAAATAATATATGCATAGGAAATATTTGTTTGCATTCATAATGAAATACTCTAACAAATAGTGTTATTAATTAATTTTTTATTACATAAAATAAAAGCATAATGATACAAACTTGCCATTTGCTGTATGTACAGGCTTTCTCATTTTTCCGATTCCTCATAATCAGAAGACGTGTTTAAAATGATAAAAAGAATATTAAACTGCGATAAAAGCACATTAATTTGCCTTTTCTTCATAGTAAAACCGTTAGCCTAAAATATATCTTTATTCAATAATATTAAAGAGAGAGGTCCTATGGTAATAAGCGATAATTAAATATCTTCATCTCGTTAAATGTCTAACTGTTACTCATACATTTCTTTCTTTCTGTTCATGACTGAATAACAGTTTAATGACTTTTACTACCCAAATATGAAATTGTATTAAGCTTCATAAAAGACATGTAGGATCGCTCTGAGCGTTCAGTTCAATCACTGTTTTAACTACACTATTCATTGCCCTCCTGTTAGGGAGGAATGTGTGATTTACTGATTCATTAAAATAGAGACAGTTCAAACTAAATTGCCATTAAGTAATTAAACTGGAAGCATTTTCATTTTTGTGGCTTGCAATTATCAATACGGAGAATTAAGAAGTACAATGATTTCTTATCAAAGTAATGCATTCCTTGATTAATATGACTTTGCTAGACTTGAGATAAATATCTCTGACTGATGATAACTGCAAAGCTTTCAAAACAGGACTGTGATGATAATTGCTAATCTGAACATATGTATAATTACATCAACGTTAATTATTTATCTTGAATCATAGTTAGTTATCTATCGGAGATAAATGAGGTTTCGTGCATGCATGTTCAAGCGAAAGTGGAATGATTATGAAAATCCTTTGAAGGTAGCCTATTTAGAGTCCAGGACTAAGCAGAAACTAAAAGACCAGTATTTTGCAGTCACTGATATCACAGTCACTGATTGGCATAGAAAGGACCAGATTATTCTGAATAAATTTACTGTGAAAAATTGTATGACTTCTACTTGTTTCATGTATGTCTAATTTTAGCTTATTGAGATAATAAACGGAATTTCCATGCAATGGTTTTGAAGAATTGTGTTACAGATTTAGAATAAAGTAGATCTGAATGCATAGGCCGCTCTGAAATATTTGAGATATACGTAGACAATGAGTGGCAGAACAATTAGATTTGAAATCATAGCCTATTTTAGCCTAGAGATGTTTCTTATTGGCCAATGACAAGTACTTAAGCGTAGAATAAATTTTAGGGAGAAGGAGAAGTGAAGTTGACGCAAGAACATTATGGAGCTATGATTTTGTATAAAGTGAGATTAAAACAAGAAAATTGCGTTCAAAGTCCACAATTAGTATTTGAAAATGAAGGTACATCTCATGCTGCTACATTCAGATGGTTTACAGAATTTCACAGAGCTCGCAACTCTCTTCAGGATGAAGAATATACAGGAAGGTCGTTGTCAGCAGTAATCAAGGATAATGTCTTTTTCGTACGGAAAATGTTAATCGATGATAACCACTGCACCTATCAAATGATGCAGAAGGAACCTTAATTTGGATCCGCCGCCATGCATAAAAATTATTCATGAAAAATTGCATATGAAGGAACTAGTTTGCCGTTGGGCTCCCCATAATTTAACTGAGCACCAAACGAAGAAAGTGTCGGAATCAGTAAAGAAACACTTAAATTAAAGATGACCACCGCATTACTTCTAAAATCTTAACTGATATGAAAGCACGTACCATTTTTTAACAATCTAACAGATCAAGCAAGTAAAGTATGGATCTTTGAAGATGATCCCACGCCCGCAATGGTGAAAAACAACGTGCCACGGAGAAGTAATCCTTGCCGTTTTCTTCAGAAGTACAGAACTGGTCAAATCCATCCAGCGGGCAGGACAGAAAACAATCACAGCTAACTGCTACACTACTAAGTGCCTTCCAGAAGCTCTTCAAGAAGTGAATGTTAGAGACTCATGCTCCACCATGACAACGCGTCTTATCATTCAGCAAGATTGACATCTGGGTTTCTTGAATAAAAACACTTTAAAGTGGTAGGACATCCACCTTAGTTACCTGATCCAGCTACGTTTAACTTTTGGCTATTTTGTAATCTTAAAAAAACTTACGTGAATGTCATTTTCATTCCGAAGATGAGATTCAGTGGGCTAAAAATGCATTGTTTTCATCGGGTTCAAGAAATGAATGGCTTTAGGCATATAACCTTTGGACAATTCGCCTACACAAGAGCATTGATGCTCTGGAGGAGGCTGCTTTGAACACCCCACAAATTTCATTAGTATAACTTTAAACCTATGTGTATCATAAAAATTTTGGAGAGACCCTTACTGTAGCAATATCAGCAAGTTGGAATTTTGGAAGTAATATTTTAGCATGAGATTAGGAAACTCATCTCAAAGAAAGAATGAATCTAAAATTTTCCATCAAAATAAATAGCGGTTTTCTTTTTCTTGTATTACCAATATTACAAAGGAAATATAGGAAAATGGGGATCATTTGATTTTTATATTATTAGCTTATTATTTTTATTGAATTTGGTTTCATGTGTTTAATTTTATATAAACGATATTTAAAATAAAATGGACTAAAATAATGTCAAAGAGAAGGATATTCTGCAAAAGCACAAGTAGGGCACAATAAAAGAAAGAAAACTTTAATAAAGGTATATTACATAATCACTCGAAAGAGCAATCTCCAACACACGATGGTCGTGAAAGAGTTACTGAAATTTCTTCACAGATTGGACACATCACATCTAGCTGCAATACTGACCGAACTCTGATGGAATGGTAATTCCACATAATTCTTTGAGACCTGTCGATAATGTTCATCAAATCTTGTAAAAATAGTGCTTCACTGTATTAGATCACAGAAGCCGCCAATTTGAATCTGGAACAAGGGCCTTCTAGCAACTGTCCGTTTCAAACATTCTCGAGCATTTTTCTTTCAGTTAGAAAACAAATTATTATTTCGATGTATTTCACGTCTTAAAGTTTTTCCTGTCTTGATTCTTTCCGCTTCAGCATCTACTGAATTTGGAAATATATTTTAATTCAGAAAAAGCGGCTTAGATTTCAAGATAAATCATAAATTTGTTCTAAATATCTCAAATTTACAGGGGGGGGTGATTCATTTCTGAATTATCTCCGCGAATTTTGTAAAAAAGGGCTTGGACCCTTTTCTTTTTACTTCCTTGTGTGAAGTAAAGGAAGCATTGTTATCGTGAAAAATTTCGGGTACCATATTTCAGAGAATTTGTAGTTTGACCCTCTAGAATCTAGAATCCATTTAAACGGGGTTTCTGCTTCAGACGGATAGAATAATAGGCTCTTTTTTTAGAACAAATTGTAAAATGTGTTTAAAATTTTTAAATTTAGATTATTTAGGTTTTTTTTGTGACTTCTGTATATACATACGTATGTATCTCCAATAACTCAAAAGCGAGTAGCCTGAGAACATTGAAATTTTATGTATGGAATTGCTCTAACATATAACTGAGTGCCTCTCTTTTTGGTTGCAATCGGCCTCACCAAACGTATATACATATATACATAGAGATACACCCACTCTATTACTCGGTTCCGTGAGCTCAATTTTTATTCTTATACATTGGCAATTCGTGCAATTTTTGCATTAAAAGGGATTGAATTATGTTGTTCTTATATTCCGTTTAAAGTTTATATGCCTTTATTTAAAGTGCATGCAATAGTTGTAGAACTAACAAAAATTTAAAAGCTTAAGTGGAGCTAAGCTTAACGAGGCCATCATGTGTTTACATTTGAAATTCTTAGTAGAATATTGAACTGTTCTGTACCGTATTTCAAGAAATTTTGTAACTAGGTCAAAGCATCTTAGACTAGTAATTAAAGGTGAAAATTCTGTTCAGCCCTTCGAGTTATCCTAACTAACACATTTCCCGCTTTATATCAGGAAATAATTTTTAGCATATTTAGAAATTTACTGTTAACGAGTAAAACGGTATTATCAATGTTTTATTGAACATATTACCTGTAAAATAATTATGATCATAAATTATTCAGAATTATGGGAAAATTCAATGCGTAGGTAGAAAATCTGATATTATTAAATTATTTTTAATAGAAAGCTGCTTAATTTAAATTAATTTAATCATAGTTACAGTTAGCCTAAGAAATATTTTCGTACCGCTGTATTTTTAATGAAGTACAATTTAATTAATAATCACAGGAAGAGAATAAGATATTTGACCACTGCAGAAGGTTTTTTTTAATATGTATTCAAGGAATAAAGGTCTCACATTCCTGCAGTATCATATCACGGGGAAACGGGTCTGAAGGTCTCCCACTATCTTGCCCTACCATCAGCCTCTCGAGGAACTGCAGCTCGCCGTATGTTTAGAGTGCTTCCATGCCGTATAGACATTATACATTTACAAACATCTATGCCTTTTCCGGGACTCGAACACCTGACCTTCGGTACGGCAGTCAAATTAAATAACCATTCTTTCGATTGGATGGGTAAGTAAATCATTGCATTCATGATCGAGAAGAAAATAGCGTCATATACTTTCATGTCTCATAATTTTATTTGAATAAGGTTTAAATACATTTATCACAGCTTTCGTAGGTTTGCTAACACTGAGAATATTTGTACTAAAATCTATTTATTATGTACTTATACAAATGCCAGCAGATATTTTATAAGAGGAAGCATTTGTAATGCATTAAGAGGGATTTTATCTATTGTTTACCGTTTTCATAAATCAATAAAGGCTGTTTTTAAAAAAATGGAAGTACATTTATCGATATTAAAATTCGTCTTCAAATAATTTCCTTTGTCTGTAAAAAATCCTACTTTTTCAAAAGATTTCTATCAAGAAGTTTTGATTTTGCGTTTCCGAAATTCGAATAACATTCATATTCTTCTATGCTTGTCGGAAAAGTACTGAATGCCTGAGTAACATAGCTTAGAGGTATTGTATAGATTTAACAAGAACGCAATTTTGAGGTTTCGTAGACACAAAGCTTTCCCATTTGATCTTCAGATTTAATCTAATCTTTGATTTCCTTAAGTGAATTTGACATTTATGCACATAACAACTAATACAGACGAATTTTGACTATGTATTGTCCTTTATTTCTGAGTTTCATTCCGTTTGGGGATAATAAAACGTGAGTCAGAACTCAGAGGTCGTGTATATTATAGAAATGAGAATAGTAGAAAAGAAATTGCCAAAAGTCGGCCGCATATCTTGTCCTGGTTTATCTATCTACGACTATTTCAAAAATAGTTTTTTAAGAAATAAAAAAAGTGTTAAAACGTCATCTCTTTCTTCATCATCTCTATGTCATCCTCCGCATCAAAATTAACATTAAATTTGATTATACACAAGGGAATAAAACTTGCAGTTGTTTTTAGCTTCAGTTTTGAAAAGTTGATATAATCGCACACGAATAAGCATTAAGATTATTTGGAAATGACTTCCGTTTTAAGAAATTGTTTTAATCGGGCAAATCATAAACACGAGTCTTATTACCAGTAGAGAATTTTTGGTTCTGTCTTATATAATTAATACATATTTCACAGCTTTTAATATTGATATAAATTTCGTATATGTATAAATAATTTTAGTAAAAGTATATGTGAAAATGTAGCACCTTTTGCATTATGTAACACGAAATACTTTAAAATGCGAAGCTCTGCCGGGAAAATAAGGTTGCAATGTCAAGTCTATTTAACATTGACGTAAACGAATACCTCGTTAAATTGGCGTGATATCGCTAAGCTAGAAATTAGTTTGGCGACTAATTTTTGTAGCTAAATTTGGCGAAAAATCGCTAAAAGTTGTAAAACTTGGCGATTATTTAGCGGTATTTTGGTCCAGATCTTATATAACTGTAATTTATCCATATATGTGACTGTAACCCTCATATGTTGTAAGGTATATTTAAATTTTTTAACAGTTATTTTAATTTAGCGAACCTAACCTATCTTGATTCGTTTCAACTTACAATTCCCCACCACAATGAGGTTTTAGAAACGAGTTGAATGCAAATGAGGAAGAGTTTGCATTAAAAAGAAGTGCAAGGGACTTCAAGAGAGAGAGTTAGGAATCCTGAATAGCGCGCATTTGCCTTTGGGCTACGTCTATCTAAGTTGTTGTTACGCTCGGCCGTATTAGTAAGTGCCTTTTGATAGTTCCCCGGCAAGTTTAAGATTACGGGTCAACTACTTTAGAATTGCGTTAGCTTTGGCTAAGTTAGTCATTAGTTAGTTCTTATTTCTTACTTTTGAGTTTAAGCCCAAGTGGAGGCTTTGCTGTAAGCCCGAAGAAAGGGGCCGACTGGTAATCTTATTTTGAGTTAATAAAGGATATTTAACCCTTCTTCAGTTTACGATCTCTGTCTTTTGAACAAAGCGATACTTCGCTAACAGTTCTCTAGGTTCCTCGATGCTTCATGTAACAGAATAAAAGTGAGAAACCCTACAATATAACTGCAACAGTAGTGTATATTTTTTCTAAAATAATTTTTATCAATCTATCATCGGTACTGAGTGCATTCAATCCATTGCGAGGCCATACGCACGGAACAGTACTGTAGGGTAAACTAATTCATCAACAGGAAACGAATGTTTCAATTAATTATGACACAGGTTAATTAGGGAGCTGACATCGTGGCATTATAGTAAATCAACGAACGATATTATCCTATGGGGCCTTCGGTAATGAGTAAAGTATATGACATAACATGCTTTCAAGAGTTTTAAGCTTAAAGCCTTCTCTGATTCATATACCTTATTTCTTCTGAATATATTAGTGTGCATTCATCAGTTCAAGCGCTTAATTTATAAACATGTATACTACATATTTAGTGTACATTCATTACTGAAATTAATTTAAATGAATATGTGAGAATACTTATAAAACTAATTTATAAACATTCTCACAGATATTTAATTTTCGTTTTAACTTGTTTCTTCAGTTTTCACTTAGCTTATGTAACATATATATTCAAAGCTGCGCAGAAATACCAGGGTAAAATATTTTTGATTTCTTATATTTATAACTGTATGAAGAAGAATGAACAGCAATGCTCATTATGTATAACAATTTAATTAATCTTTCATTTAAACAACAATACTTACATCCAGCTCTCAAAATGAAATAAAAAATATCTGATGCGGGCACCATATGACTTCCTTACACGTCCTATTAAACTAAACTCATTTTTTTGCTGCACTGCATAGAAAATTATTTCCTCGAATTTTATTAGAGGTATATTTCTCATTCAATTAATTCAGCTCTTACTTCGTGGCGAGGCAAAAATACATAAAATCGCAAGACATCTATATTAAAAATTTTTAAATACAGAAAAACATAAAACATCAAATGCAGTTAATGAAAGTTTAAGAAAAACAATTTTTGCAATTAAAATTAGGGTTCCTAAGCATAAACAAGCAATTCAGCCACGAGAACAAGGACGAAATTTTCGGTGCATGACTTCCTTACACGTCCTATTAAACTAAACTCATTTTTTTGCTGCACTGCATTGCATAGAAAATTATTTCCTCGAATTTTATTAGAGGTATATTTCTCATTCAATTAATTCAGCTCTTACTTCGTGGCGAGGCAAAAATACATAAAATCGCAAGACATCTATATTAAAAATTTTTAAATACAGAAAAACATAAAACATCAAATGCAGTTATTATATTTCTCATTCAATTAATTCAGCTCTTACTTCGTGGCGAGGCAAAAATACATAAAATCGCAAGACATCTATATTAAAAATTTTTAAATACAGAAAAACATAAAACATCAAATGCAGTTAATGAAAGTTTAAGAAAAACAATTTTTGCAATTAAAATTAGGGTTCCTAAGCATAAACAAGCAATTCAGCCACGAGAACAAGGACGAAATTTTCGGTGCACAAAAATTTAAAGTTAACTTCTATTCTCCCACTCTCTCTCTATGTATATATATGCGTGTTTGTTTGTAGGTATGTACATAAATAAATATGTAGACAAAGAAGTAAGAAATTTAGAACCTAATCCACAAAGACATAAAAGAAATAAAATCAAAACTCGTAAAATCTCGAAATTTCCCAATAAAAAGTCAACTAATTGTTTTCGAACCAAAGAATTTTCGGAACTAATAGAAATATAAAAATACAAAACATATAGGAAGAGGAATTCAATCAAAATCTGATTCACTGCTATCAAGACGTCCTTATTAATTAGGTTGTAAATTTCTTAATTTTTTATTTATAACTGAATAAATTTTCAGCAGAAATAATATTGGGATATTTTGTTTTCCAATTTTATGATGCTGTACAGTGGTACCTTGAGATACGAGTTCGATTCGTTCCGTTACCAAGCTCGTAAGTCAAAATTCTCGTATCTCAAACGAATTTTTCCCATTAAAATTAATTTAAATATGATTAGTTTGTATCAGTCCCCCCTCAGAAAAAATCATTTTTATTTTCTTTAAATATTTTCAATATAAGGAAAATACATTTATAAAGAAGAAATACTAGGTACAAGTAAAATAAAGCAGAATAATTTAATTTTTCAATAAAACCTAGCCACTTTCATCCGAAGTGTGGTCTATAGAAACTTGTCCAAAGACTCTCGTTTTTTCTCTCTCTTAGAAAGATTCTGAAACGAGTTACAGCATCGCTGGGCGACCACTTTTAACCTTTTCAGGCTGTTTAATTTTAATTAAGTCAGATACGTTTTCCCACGTCGCCAGTACATCCTTTATCTCACTTTGTAGAGACATTAGGCATTTTTTAAAAGCAGGAGATGTGAAAAATGAGCAATGCTCTCCCCGGGACTCGAACCACGGACCCCTCTAATGCGCACCGAGAGTGTGACGATTACACCATGAAGGAATGCGAAGAAGGCGGGAGAAATACCTTATAACTTGAAGAGATAGCCGTCTCCACCTCTGGCTGCCCTTAGTCTCTCACAGAAATTCCTTTTTTGCTGGGTCTGTAGTTCCAAAACTCCTCCGTTGTCAGTCCTTCGAATTGTGCGGTGACAAGCTCTGTGATATTTCCCTCACCTACTTCCAGGCCCATAAACTTCCCAAGATACACAATATAACCCAAAACTACCTGTTCAGGTCTAAATCCCTTAAAAACCCCTTTCAGTCACAGTATCAGGCCACATCGCTTTCGATGCAAAGAGGACAAGGTCCTTTTTGTAATATCCTTCCAGGACATATCAGTAATTTTGAGACATATGGCAATGTTATAGGTGTCCTTCTAGAACTTTCGAAGGGGGAGGTTTTGTTCTTTGTAACCTCAAAGTGATGTGGAAACATGTGTTTAGTATAAGGTTTCTTGAAACTGGAGATCACCTGTTTGTAGGAGAGGGGTGGTGTTTGGTGGAAGGTATAGAATCTTTATAAAGCTGAACGTGAGAAGATCGTTCTTTAAGTTTAAATAATGGAAAGCAGCATTGTCACGGACGAGAAGGACTTGTCTTGGTAAATCATTGACATCGGTATAGTGGTTAATCATCGGTATAGTGGTTAGTGAAGTTGACTTCTGTACCGATGGGCTGCTCAGGTTTGTAAATTTTGTAAAGTGTCTGTGCGGAAATGAAGACTCAAAAAACATGGCCGAACTGAAAGTTCTTTCGAGATGTAAGGAAAGAAGTGTGAGAGAAACTCGGATTGCAGCCCAGGGTGTTCTTCCTCAAAATGGGGGATGAAGCATAACATTGAATTAGGTTCAGCAATATTGCTATGTAGATTTCTGAAGTATTATTTTACAGTGCTCAATAATTTATTAATTTACAGTGAATAGTAAAACTTTAATTTTCAAGTTTGAGATTTAATTTTTAAATTATACTGTTGTTTAAACTCTTTTATTTGATTTGTTCTTTTTGAGTTCTTTTTAAGTTAGCAGAAAAGCTTGTACAGCAATGAACAGTTTTTTCAGTTCTCACGAATAGAGAATTTTGGGGTCAAGGGTCAGCAGCCAGCCGCATTTTTCGTCCCCTTATCTTGCGAGGGAGAACATGTGTTTTTCTCATTCAAAGGCGAACAGCTCTAGCCGCGGCGATTCTTGATAGAATTATGGGGTAAACGTATTTAGGATTTGTCTCAAGAGTCGCAATGTTAACTGATTTACGAGGTAAACATTCCTTGGTTTTGCGCGAGAAATTGGGGCTTGTCACTGTGAAAAAACAGGACTGAGTTTTCTTAGAATTTTTGCTAGTATTTATTGCTCTGGTTCTAGTGGTCAGAAAAGGTTACTGTTTTGTGTAGGATTGGTGAATTTTATTTTACGGAATTTATGAACCAATAGTAATTATAGAGGGGGGCACATTTTGAGCGTCGCGAGGTTTTAAAAATTGGTCGGAGACAGAGGCGGAGGAGATTTTAAGATTTTTTCAGATTATCGAGACTTTTTGAGGAGAGGGAGAGATCCGCCCCCCTCTCGGGGCCGACGCCGTCTTGTGTACTGTTGCAAGTGCAGGATTTTTTCGGTGCGAGAACTTGTCCGAGAACGATGCAGTCTCCCATCGTGCTGTCTTCGGCGAATTTCAGTTAAGATCTACTCTACGTTCCAGTTCTCAAAAGTTTGGTTCTGTTTTCGTTACTGGTGGGTTTTTCCTAGCAGAAATTGTAGACATTCATGTTGTAGGACTTCCTATTATAGAGAATCGGCGAGGCTGACTGCATGATAATCGTTTTCTAATGATTAACCGTGCTGGATTCTTAAGAAGGATGTGAAGTGTTGGAAGGAGTCGTCCGACTTGGTTTTTGATAGCGTATGAAATAGCTAACAGTGAATGCCTCTATTCGACGACTATTGTGTTTCGTCCGAATATTGTTTCCGACGTGTGCACGAAATGATCCGGCAGCTCCTTAAGATTCACAGACTGGTTGCGGCTTCCAGAATCATCGTGGCTGTCTGAGTGATAATGGTTTTCTACTAATTGACTATGTGGCATTCTGGAAAAGGAGGTGAAGTGTTGGAAGGAGTCGTCAGACTTGGTTTTTTTGACCGCAAATGCACTAGCCAACCATAAATACCTCTAAAGGTTTATAGACTATGGTTTCAAAGACTATAGTACGAATATTGTTTCCGACGTGTTTACGAAATGATCCGGCAACTCCCGAGCTCTACAGACGTCGGTGTATGCGGTTTTTCGTGAGCGTTTATTTTTGTTTCTCTTTCCCGCATGGCGTTTTGTTAGTTGTTATTTAATTATCAATTTGAAAAAGTGATTAAAGATGTAATTGAGATGGGTAATAATTTAAATTATCTTGACGGCAAATAATTCTTTCTTAAGGAAAATTTTCACCGAATTGATGTGCATTCAATATTCTATCAAGTAGTTTAATTAATTTCAATTTGTCAGAAGATACATTATTGATTGCTTCAGGTTGAATTATTTCTTATTGAAAAATTGCAATGTGAGTTTTGTGAAGTACATCACTAGTAAATTTTGGGTACAATATTGATAGCTGTAGAGATTGTCAAGTGAAAATTTACGAGAAATTTTTGGATAATGTTTTGTAACGGTAGTCTGATCAGCTATCTGTAATTAAAATTTTTGAAATTTTAAATAAACGTATGTCATTGATTTACTATTGTATGTTTTATTTTGTGTGTTTTTTTCTTGTGGTCTACTGTAGTCACACATGTGATCTTTTCGGAAAACATGGTTAAACTTTCATTCGAACCTGAGTAGTTTATTGCGGGCGTAGGAGAATTTAATGATGTTTGTAACTATACGATCAGATTTTTTTAATTTAACTGAACTGGTGTTTTGACTTCTTATAGCGAGATTTATCTTTCCCTGGTGTTTTGAATTATTCTATGTTATACTTAAATTAAAAGTGTTTGTGGCTATCTCTAAAGTTGTATTGAAATTTATGTGTTTACAGGAAGCGGAGATGATTTAGTTAGTTTTAGTGAGAGATAGCATTTTTATGTATTTTTTATGGTAAAGCAATTTTAGCTTATTAATAATTACTTGATTTTAACAAAACACCAGAGAGGATATTTTCATTTCTTTATTCTTAAGAATTGGGAGTTGATATGATAAACCTTAATTTACTGTGTTGAGGATTTAAGGAAATTTAATCCAGCTTAAGGTATTAATTATTTTGTTTTCAGTCACCAGTCTCTATGATTCGATTTAATGAATTTAGTATATTTTTACGAGAATTTCAGTATTGTATTTTTAGTCTTTCGCGGCACCAAGTTAGAGTTAAGTCAGGCAGGGAGTTAAATAAGAAAAAATCAAATCCGTAAATTTTTTGATTCGCAACACATTCGGGAGATCCGAATTTCCAATCCTGGTAAGGGCATTCCTATTTTTCCATGTTTTCTGTTACCGAAGAAACTTAGTAATTCAGCAAAATGAAGGTTACTAAAATCTACATATATTATATTTCTATCATAAGCGAAATAACATAATAAGCGAAATAGCACTGACTCATCATGAGATCTCCGAAACTATATACCCGATTGACTTGAAATTTTGCAGTTACTCATTCCACGATGTAGACGCCCACTAAGAACGAATTTGACGTAAATCCTCTCCAAAATGGATTTTTGTTAAAGTATCACAGGCAGACTGTGTACATTATAACTGGCATTATTATTTATTAATGCTACATTATAACAGCATTTTGCTTATCGGTATGAGCGAAATACCACTGAGTCATCACGAGATCTCCAAAACTATATGCCTTGTTCACTTGAAATTTTGCATAGTTACTCATTCCACGATGTAGACGTGCACTAAGAATGGATTTTACGTAAATCCTGTCCAAAATGGATTTTTGTTAAAGTATCACAGGCGGACTGTGTACATTATAACTGGCATTATTATTTATTAATGCTACATTATAACAGCATTTTGCTTATCGGTATATATATGAGCGAAATACCACTGAGTCATCACGAGATCTCCAAAACTATATGCCTTGTTGACTTGAAATTTTGCATAGTTACTCATTCCACGATGTAGACGTGCACTAAGAATGGATTTTACGTAAATCCTGTCCAAAATGGATTTTTGTTATACCATCACAGGCTCACTAAGTCAAGTCAAAACGCTTTTTTGCGTGTTTTGACTTTGATTCAATGACTGTCACTATATTTCCCGACTTTAAATTAAAAATTTTACATTCATTATCAGTTCGAAATTAGATATTTCGTCCATATATAAACTCTAGGTTCACATTCAAATAGATAGTGTGCCCAATAAAACGGACGGGTGTTATCTAGTTATGTATATAAATAGAGAGAGACATAAGTTTGTTCTTCTAAGCATGAAATAAATATTTAATAATGTGAGTTTGCCTCGCCTGTAGCCAGTGGATAACTTATAAATTTCGCAAATATATGAATAATAGCAAATGATTAGTAATTATTATGTTTAAAAATTATAGCAATAATTATAGTTATTATGTTTGCAAGTTTGATTATTTCACAGCTGGTTCTGGGGAAGGAAATTTCTTATGATTTAAAAACTTTCTGCTTGCATAAGCAAACTCAAATCTATTTCAGGTACTTTAATATTACTGCAGCCTTTAAAAAGTCACTTACATTTTATTTTTGTCTCCTGTATACGTATAGATAAATTCACATATAGATATAGATAGGGATATATAATATTTACTTATGTTACTGTGCCTGTAATATTTATATCCGAAAAAATGCGAAAATTTCAGGAAATATACTTTCGGGCGGAAAAGATCAATAGCATCCCTGGGTGGCATGAGGGAAAGGGCAGGAACAGCGTTAATGAATTACTACATGAAGGTTTTCATGTGTATTTTCAGCTCATGATAGCACTTTGAATCTATCGAGCGAAAAGTCCTTTTGTGAAATATATGGTGAAGCATTAGCAAACGAAACCCTCAAATTATATCTATCAGAGGGCTCTGAGTCAAAATGTGGTCGAATTGAAGCAGATAGCCATTATGTGATTTATCTAAATCAAGCTATCCAAAATTAAATACGAAAATTATAATTGAGGAAACATATGCATATATCTATTTTACTAATTGCTTGATCTGAAAAGGCATACTAGCACGTACAGTACACAGTCATTTGACGAGTGCACGCTAGCTTGATAACCTAGCGTGCAATTGTAGGGTTTGTGTGCGATGAGATACCTGTTTGGAGCACTCACCTCTCTAAGATATTTGACAACACTGAAATACGGTAAATAAGCTAGCCACGCAATAGGAGTAATTTTTTTCTCTTGAACGTACTTGTCCACAGTCCCGCTCTGGTAGAATATGCAATATGTCATAACAAAAATGTAACAGAGATCCATACAGAGATTCTTATGAGATTTCACGTTCTCTTCAAAGAAATTTTCGCAATTGCAGTATGGCTTGAGAATAAGTGCAAGTCTGTACGACATCCTGGAGAAAATCTACCCAATGCATCTACCACTGCTGCAACTGAAAACATGCTTTTCAAATGAACGACTCGATTGTGCTGTTTGCGTGTACTTTGTTACATCCAAACCGTTACAAGTCTGATATCTGATTATAGGGCAAAACGTTATCAGACTATTACAGCGGTTTGCCGAGTCTTATCCTGAGGGTAAGACTAGTCGAACTTCCTGTACCGCCATTAGAGGCTTAACAGGGCTTAGTGGAGCTATTTAATTAAAGAAACATTGAGATCTAAAAAAAGACCTAAATCAGGCCTATTAAGCAGTAGAACTACCACAAAAATACATGAAATAACTTAAAATAGAATAAAAAACTAAAATATGAACTTAAGGTCTAGAAGCTGGTAAGATGTACCAGCTACACCAACAAAAGCACATTATTACATACTTTAAATAACTTATAACATATGTTATTTGCATGCATAAAAATATGTTACTTACATGTACAAAGAAATAAAATAACAGAATATCATAAACATTCTAGCTTTCCTTTAAACAGACAGGAAAATTTTAAACGCAATCAATATATAAATTCATTTCATTTATAGTTACATATTTTATGAAATTTGTCAGTTTCAATTTAGTCACTGTATTTTTAGTTAGATCCTTTAGAGTATTAAATTTAGCAATATCTGGAATAAATCTTAGAACAATATTTTTCATAGAAGAGCAACTAAACAACAGTTGATCAGTATCGACATTACTCATGCCACATGGACAGGCACAATTTTTAATCGAAAACCTATTATAATAAAAGGGAGAGTGTCCATGATTAGTTAAAGCTTGGTTTAGATACTTGTCACTTAGGCATCTTCTCTCACTTACAGTTGAGATTAAATTATATGAGAATCTTCCTTTAGAATCTGTGTCGTTCCACTTTGCTTGCCATAGAGTCAAACTTTTTGTTTTCAACAAGGATTTCAAACTGTCAAAGGAAGTCTTTACTTCAAAATCAATAATTTGATTTTCAGTGGCAGCCTTTGCCAATCTATCTGCTAACTCGTTACCAATGGTATCAATATCACTCTTCGTCCAAAAGAGTTTAATATCTCTGAAAGCGCTAAGAAATATGAGCATGTCTTTTACCTGTTTAATTAGATCGTTACTTGGACAAACATCCGTAATTGAAACAATTGCGCTTTCGCAGTCACTATAGATTTCTACAGGAACTATCTGAGAATTAGAAATAAGCCAATACAAGGTCTCTCGCAGGGCCACTAACTCAGCCTGATAAATAGAGGCATTGTCAGAAAGTCTATATTTCCTTTCTAAGGATCCTGAAGATAGTATTCTAACTGAAACTCTCTACGTTAGCTCTCAAAACAACACAATTAAAGGTGGTTTCTCACAGTAATCATTTGCTCACCAGTGGCCGAGCGGCAAAATTGCTGAACACTGGTACTTCCGACTTAGGTTCTGTTTTCGTGGCTTCTCTCATGTGTTACATGAATACCAGCCAGTTTCTCTTAGAAAGTCCTCTACGAAGGCATCCTTCCTCTTACACAGATAGACCTCATGGCTTTGTGATATTCAAATAGCCTAATAAAATAAGACCTAGGTTCCAGTTCAAGCGAGCAATCTGACTGCATGGGAGTTTCTTGGTTTTCAACATGTGTACAAGTTTTTATTAGAAAGTCTTGCAGGAATGTATCCCTCCTCTCGGGCAGATAACTCTTGTGTGCTTTGCCGTAATTTCAAAAAATCATACCAAGCAAAACACTAATAATTTAGTAATTCACATTCGTGTCATGAAATGATGACTGGTATCTATCGTTTTCTAACTCAGTCATTGCTCGGAAATTCGGTGAAGTCGTTGGCGATTGAATTTAGCTAGCAACGGTATGTACTAATTATCATGTGATTTTATAATCCTAGGATGACATATAACGCATCTGTCAATAGCTGACGTTCTTCTTTAAAATTGTTTCCATAAGTAAGAAATCATAGAATCGTCTATTAACGAACCTCTTGGCCTCACATCCAAAACCATATGAGCATACTAATCCTTCAAAAATATTTTTTTTTCGTAACAAAACTAATCTAATTTAAAACTAATGCTTATCCTAAATTTTCTTTCAGCATGTATTAATTAGACATATACAGAGGACGTAGCGTATTATGGATGTTTCCGATATAATCGCATACTTAGTATTTTCTATGCTAATAGTATGATTTTATGCATAAAGTTACGAGAAATTTAAGAGGAACGCAATGATGTCAGAAATCTTTCTTAAATTCAGTCTTTTCACTTTCTTGTACGAAGTAAAAGCCCAGTATTGTAATCCCGAAAAATTTAGGGTACCATATTTGAACGAAAATATCTATTTTGGCCGTTATTGAATGCAAGTTAACGAAGTTTTTGGGTGACATTCGTACGTAAGAACAGAATAAAGGTCACTTTTCCCGCTAAAAAATTATAAGATTGATTTAAAATGGATTCTGAAGGGATTTTTTCGTGGCGGCTGTGCGTACATACTTACGTATGTATGTATCTCGCATAATTCAAAAACGAGTAGCGTCGGAACGTTGAAATTTTGTATATATGACTGCTATAACATGTAGATATGCACCTCGCATTTCGGTTGTAATCGGCCTTACCAAAAGTATATAAATATACGTATATATTGTTACTCGGCTCATTGAGCTCAGTTTGTTTCTTTATTCTTATAAGTTTGTAAACCGTGCATTTTTTTGTTTTAAAGATGATTGAATTATGTTGTTCTTATGGTTCGGTTACGATTTTTATGCCCTTAGTTAACCTGCATGTATTAATTGTTGAATTATCAACAGTTTAAAAGTTTTTTAAGTGCGGCTAAGCCCAATTTTTGGTTATGATAGCGGACAGATTTGTTTACATTTGAAGCTTAGTAGAATAGTGGATTTGTTGTCAATCTAGAGAATATAAGCTTCGGAACAACAAAGTCACGTCTTTTTTTATTTTTGTGAATTAAATTATGCTTGATTCATTCTGTAATTGTCATTTAAGTTATTAGCTGGTTTTTGCGTACAAATTGTAATTTTAATTGTAATAATTGTTTTTTTAATTGTTTTAACTGTACTTGTTTTGTACTTGTACCTGTAACTCTGAGTTATGTTTTTCTATATCTTTAAATATTTAATGAATATATTTTGAATTTTTATGTATTTTTGCCTTCCCGCGAAGTGAGAACTGAATTAGTTAGTACCGCATGCGCATTAAAGAAGCTTCGCTGAATCATCTGTGAAAAACTGTTACTTTTTTATTTGTTTAATTTCTTTTATACATCGTTTTAGATTTATTATAGTATTTGAATAGAACTTGTAGTTATTCTTGAGATGCTATAATTTTTGCTCACTCTGACTTATAAAATTAATGAGATGTAACGCTGTTAAGTGACACTAACGCCGAGGTGTCGTTGGGTAAATAAATATAGTGAACTTTAAGAAGTGCATTTATTCTATTGTGATTTATGAACTATCTACGAAGTAGATTTGATTCGAAATTCATTAACTGTTAATTCAATATGTTTAAATGAAATGCAGGAAAACTGCGTATAATTTAGTATTCCGTACAAGGAAGTCATGTCGTGTACACATCAGATTTTTTTATTTTAAAAGCTGCTTCTTGCGATGAAGAGCTCAAATGATGTAGTCGAACCAAGCCAGTAGCTGAACAGAGCTGCTTATAGAGAAAGATGGAAATCTCTTCAGATTTCTTGCGAGTAAACTAAGCGATACAAAATTTGCAGTCCATATTTATTCACGGAATTTTTTGAAAATTTGAAAATGTTGATCCGAAAGTTGCGAATATCATAATTTAATCATATACATTCTGAGAATGGGTAGCAATATTAATTTTCTAACAGATCTATTTAAGATAGGTAAAACAATAATTTAAAAATTTAATAATTACCAAAAAGAAGGGTTAATTCTGCATAGAATTATAAAATGCAAATGCTAAACAGCTAAATATTCACTCTTAATTACGTTTAATACCCAAAGGTTGGAGCTACAGATTTATTAATGAGATTTTATTATTAATAAAGCGTACGAAAATTATGTATAGTTCTTTTTCAACCATCATTTGCATACTTAGTCATTTTTGTGATGAGCCTGGGGAAAGGTTGCAAAAATGAGAAAAAAGACGGAAAATAACATTTTATATTTTCAATAATTAATATATATCAGAGGAAAATCATTGTATTAATTTGAGCTGTAATGCTTTTTCTCTTATTTTCATGAGTACTTTTTTATTTACTCGAAAAATGTGCTTCATTATTTACGTATGTTTATAGATTTTATTTCTTACATTTACTGTTTCCGAAAATTGCATTGCTCATTTATTTATTTTTATAAGTCACTCTCGAAACCGCTTAGTTTTAATCTATTTTATTAACTCCTTAGCGGTAACTGAAGCTATGGAGGCAAATGAAATTAAATAAATGCTGCTTTATTCTTCTTATTAAAAATTCTAAAATATATTTATTATTCGTTCCTATGTATGTGGTAAAAACATGACTAAAATAAGTAATAATTAAGATTCTGTTTAAATATTGCCTTTGAATATTTCACAAGCGTTATTTAAAATTTAAAAGCATTTCATTAAAAAATATTTCATGAATAAAAAAAACAAGCATAAATTTCAATACTTTCAAAAAATAAAACTCGTTATTTTTTATATTTTTTTGCCTTCGGATTGTCTGTCTATTTTATGAGCAAATCTACAGTCGGATTTATCTAATTTAATTGTTGTGTTAATTTTCTTATATTATCTTTCATTTAAAAGTAATTTTGGAATTATAATTTAATTTTGAATAATAACAAGGAATATTTTAATTTTGAATTTTGAGTAAATTTAAATTTCGTCAAATATCTTTGCGCAAACATTCACTTTAATTCACTTCAGTAGTAATTTTTCATAATTTGTTTAACTAAAACATTAATTCGATTCTCATCAGAGATTAAAAATCGAACTGAATAGATAAGAACTCTAAATACTTGTAGTTCGGTTAGAGTTCGAAAAACTCAGGGGAATGAGATCGCTGCATGGTTGATTTTTGTGGTTTTCGCCAAGTGTAACATGAATGAGTCAGTTTCCCTCAGGAAGTTCTACAAGAAAGCATCTCCTCCTTAGGCAGGAGCGCTTGTATGCTTTGCCGTATTCAAATAACCTAATCTAACCTTAAAGTATTTTCCCGAGAAGAAATGTTAAGAATGTGGAAACAAACTTCAGAAAGTTCTCAAAGACGCTAAGCTTTAGTTAAATTACCTAAAGCATACAAAACCATTCTTTTGGTCTTAAAATACGGCAGTATCATAGGTTAAAACATATTCCACTGCAGTTCAGTAAAAAACGTCTGTGAAAACTTTTTTTCTACGAAATTCCTTGGAATAGAATAGCTAAGTTGCATTTACTTTTATTTGCTGATGATAGTTCATAAACGTTATTTGATTGATCTATTTAATTTAGAATATAATGATAGAGCAGCCGGTAATATCTAATCAATGTCAGTGAGTATTTCTAGTTGCATTATTAATATCAATTTTCTCTGAATATAACATAAACTTCAAACTTCATTTTCTTACAACATTTAAAAAACTGAATTTCGTAATTCATAACATAATTCTGTTTTTAGACTTAGAAGTTCGAGAGTTAATTTGTTTACTGTTTTATATAAACGTATAAAAACATGTATTTGGTTTAAAACTTTAATTAAATATACGAGAACATAAAGCTGATATCTAAAGCTTTGAAATATATCATAATTTCTATACAAAACTTAAACGAGTAATCTTCTATGCTTTAACTAGGCAGATACGCCTAGCGAGCTTTGCCGTCTATTATATAAAGAAGAAAGTCTGTTTGTTTGTTTGTCCTATAATAACTCAGTTACTAATATAGCTATCGTTACTAAACTTTCTACAATTTTCTTGGCCCTGGAAAAGGTCGCCGTCCACTTTTTTCCAAAAAAAAAGTAGCTAAAATCAGAGATATTCATTAAAAACTCTGAAAAACAATAATTTTCGCCCTCATTTTTCCAACTGGCAACAGTCTACTAAGCTGGAGATGAAAACCTACCTTATTTCGAAAGTTGTAGCCACTGCTTGCTTTCAAATCCTAGAGTTTGTTAAGAAAAAATTTCTAAGTTTTACGACGAAATAAAAATAGCATTGCCAAATATTAAATACAGTATTCCCGATTCCAAAAATTCGTGGAAAGCAATATCGGATTTTCCTATCTTCGTACGACTTTAATCAACAGAAATATTAATTAAAAACTCTGAAAGCGTTCATTTTCCCGAGTGGCAACAGTGTCACGAGTTGGCGATAAAAATGCTTTATTTCGAAAAGTATTGCTACTGCTTGCTTCCAAATCGTAGAGTTTGTTAGTCAAAAATTTTATAAATTTTAGAAAATCTATACATATAAAGAATAATGTCTGTGTGTTTGCTTGTTTGTTCGCGTTATTGATTTCTGATCCGTTATGATAAATGTTTTGCCACATTTAATTGACTAAAACTGAATATAGGTGAAATATTGGATGAAACTTGGGCTTTTACGACCATTTGATTATAAAAACGAAAATCATTAAAATCTGCTGTTGCCATTGTTGCCGATATAATGAGAGAGAATTACTTATTTTTCTATCGAAATCTTTTATATGGGTTCCATATCGCATCAGACTGAAAATGTATGATTATGAATCGTATTTTTTGCATCGTTATTGGCGAAGCAGCGGTATTGTTCTCTCTGTTGTTAGATGCATTACTCTCAATCTAACTTAACTGGCGTCGGGTACTTCCGCTAGTAATTAAATGAATCGAAACTATACCCATGCTTTTGCACACTAGTTACTGAATTCCCATATTAACAAAACATTCGCATTTTATATAAGCTCGATACTTCATAGAACAAACAAGCTACATGTATGTTCGTATGCTTTTTACCACCGTGAAACCTGAATGTAAATTAACTTCGTTTAGAAAGCATCCCACAGGAAACTTCCTCTAAAGGCAGGTAGTGATTGAGGCATTTTTTCTGAAAAATTAAAGAAAAAATTATATAATAATAATTAGCCCGAAATTTCAAGGAAAAAATCGAAATTCTTTTACTTACAGCTGGCGATGATGTTGATGTCACATTGCCTCCCCTTCCAACTAAAAACTCAGGCAAATAGGTTGTTCCGAAGATAATTCAAAATAGTTTCAATAAGTCACCAAAGAAGAATTTTGAGAAGCATTGCTGGAGGTTATGGAATCATTAGTTCTTTTTTATACTGGAGAAGTGAGGAATACCCTTGTCGGGATTCGAACGCTGGACCTCTCAAATACCTAGACCCTGGACCGAGTGTGCTAACCACGAATGCATGCTGGAAGGAGGGAGGAAATACCTTATATGTTACTCGTTTAAAGGGCGACTCCAGAGTACCCAATCGTCAGATCCTGGTGGTGAAGAATCCACCAACTTGTTAGTTCAGGCGCCACTGTAGAGTCATTAGGATTTTTTTCGATATCAGGAAACTGAAGAAATGTGCAATGCCGTCGTCAAAAATCGAACCTCGACCTCTCGAATATTCATGTACACGCCAAGAGGCACTTGAAAGACCGAAACTCATATAGCTTGACTAGTCACTGAAGAAGGATCCTTCGCAAAGATATGCGTGTTAGCAATATATGGAGCAGATGATGACAGCGAATTGTTAAAGTAAACAATGGCATATGCGTAACAATGCTTCAACGTTGTGCTAACTGTACAGATGAAGCTGCACAGTCCGCCACTGTCATACACATTAAATTTTGTTCATTTCGTGCTGAAGTGATATGGCAAGATTCACCAGGCATTTTCACTGCCAGATTTGCCACTTGTCCAGCACTCTTGAGCTCACTGATTTCACACACGCATCACTAAAGAGACAGTTTGACCCCAAAAGCAGCGATTTCCCGATAAGAAAGTATTTCTTAACGAAAACCAGTCACTCGACTCCATTCAGACATTGTAATTTGCTTGTATTGGAGTCTTGGTCGTTCCCGATGCGTACTGAATGTTCATAAATAACTCCTGGAAAATCATAAAACATTATATTTAAGTTTCCATTTTACAATTAACGGAATATGGAGTGCGTTGCCGATGATCATCATATTGATGCGTTTTCGATCAACCACCAATGCCGGTTTACAAGCAACAACAAATATGATGTCACGCCCATGCTGGATGGAATGCATCAGATTGAAATCCTATCATTTTTTAGAGGAAAAGGCAGGCTCTCTCTTGACCCAGAGTACTTCTGCATCCATATGTGAAGGTAAGCCCGGCCAAATGGCTGTTATGGAGCTACGGCTCCATAATGCAATGAAATAATAATTTCATTGTTTATAAGCAATTCCGTTGTTTACCTCCATTATACAGTGGAATAGTAATTTCATTCTTTACCCTTCTATAAAAACGAATTTGCATTTATGTTAAGCATAAAAAAGTGTTTTAATTACGTAACCTTTATACAAATAAAATGCGATTAGCGAAGAAATAAACTTACTCAATGGCATTATAGTAAATGCCTAGATGGCCTACAAGAAAAAGGGAGGAATTATAATAGAAGAATATAATTTATAACAGAGCTATAAATATGCGGGTTAATTGTGATCTGAAAGGTCACGATTAAGCCGGATATTAATAGTTCTGTTACGTTTGCCTGAACTGATTGGAAACGTGGTTATATAATTTACTTTAAAGTGCTTATTAAATTGATGTTAAGAATGATGTTTATGATTTCCTGTACTCCGATCAGCTACAGATTCTGTTCTAAGATTTATTTTTAACTAATTTTTAACGAATTGTTTTGCCCACTTTACCTTGATGAAAGTCTAGGAAATTAGCTAATAAAACTCTGAGAAACTGCTGCGGACATTTCTGAAAGTTTTATACCTTTACACTTCACTTTTCGTCTCCGAAACTTATCGACCTTGTTTCATCGCCAAAATCGCCAAACGCCGCCTCAACCTTTCGGAGTGTTCCTCATTCCCAACGAGAATCTTCGTGCTCCACACCAGAGCAATCACGATGCTCTTTATTGAGATAGGGGGAGATCCGCAACGAAAAAGTCTTCGTTACAGAGAACTTCTCAACACCGGGATTTTTAAAACTTCACTTTCGTAACTTGTGTTTTATGAACTTTTTGAATTTAGTCCACGGTGCAATGCCGTTTTGAAAGATTTTGTCCCACTACCCCATTTGAGGATATGGAATACTTGTTATGGTCGTCTGGGAACTTGTAAAAAGAAGGATGGCATCGGCTAACACCCCGTCGAAAGGAGTTGGGAATTTGACAATGGACAAAGCAGCCTTTTTACTTATCAGAATTAAAAGAGCTTTTTTGAAGAAAAGAAATAAAGGGTAAGTACTATTTAAATTAAAAACTCGGTGCAATTAAAAAAAATATATAAATTATTTGAAGAAAATACTGAAATATACCTATAAAGTATGCTTCTAAGATATCTGTTCTTTTCTTTGAAATTTAGGAATTGTTATTAAATTATCTGACAACCTACATTTGGAAGAAAGTTAACGTTTCAAATGATTTATTACTTTGGAATTTTTATTATCTTTGAAATCATTTTCTTTGCCATGTAATAGAGAACATTGTTTCGCAAACCATGTAGCTTTCGCATTTTGTATTTTTACATTTAAGTTGCTAAATTGGTATTTTTAAATTACATTTAAAATTGCTGATTTTAGTGTACATAAGTAATTTTATAAGGTATGCAGTATTTTAGAATGACATGCGATAAAAGGTTATCACGTTCGTTTCTTATAAGTTTTTTTTTCTGTATTATATTGAATGTTTTTTGGAGGGGAGGGCTGCTTTTTCATATTACTTTTCGTTTTATGTATATATTTATTTAATTAAACAGCTTCTTTACTCATTCATTAAATCTACTGAAACTGAATTTTAATACGCATACATAATGCGTAATTATGCACTTACTAAGAATGAATGCTATAACAGCAGCTTATAAAAGATCACAAACTATCTTGAAATTTTTGTTAGCAAAAATGTTTGTGATAAGTTGTAAAATTTTCTTTTAATATCCCCACATTAGTTTCCATATTTTGCTAATTTTTAGATTTTCTTTGTCAATTATGTGCTTAGATAAAACTAATGGGTTAGAACAATTATAGAAATGTCATACGACATTTACATCTATCAAGTTATCTTTGACCTTTGTTTTCACACTAGCGCACATCTCCACGCGAAAACGTAATCTTTGAACTTTTAACTAGAATATGCAGAACTTTAAAATGCATTCTTTAACAAAATAAGCTAATTAAATTAATGTATTAATTTCTTATCAATTAGTATAGTGTAAAAACGTTTTGAAATTTATATTATGAAGCTATTTGAGAGCCATTAGCTGAGGGTAAATTTTATTAGAATTTTGGAAAAGAAGTGCCGTTTTCCTCATGCGCATGTTCATTTCCATGTATTCATATTTTTAAATCTACTAAGATGGATTAAATACTATGGTTTTATTTCAAAGAAACAGTTTCAGCATATGCAAAGTCTTTTTTTTTTCTACGTAATGCTTTTCCGTATGGTGTTTCGAGATCTTCTTGCCTAGTGGAACTCTTCTGCATGCATGAATTAGTTGTGTTAACTTTGAAACTTAATTAATGTGCAAAATGGTATACAAAATATAGTGCGAAGTTACGATGAAGTGGCACAATAGTTTAGAATCTCTATTACCAAAACTGAATGAGATCAGCGTGGGTATGGATAACAGAATTGTTCAGAGAAATAGAATTTGTATCATTAACTGACAAGATTTTTTTAAGCTCACTACTAGTTTGTGAACATTATATTATTAATTTTACTTGCAGTAAATTTATTTCTAAGCTTCGATGTTTTCGTATTAATATTTTTCTTATTCCTTTTATAAACTAATTAAACTTTTAACAAGTTCAAAAAATCATTTGTTCGGACAGTTGGAATTCAGGTAATCAAAGCTGTAATTTAACTTGGACATAGCCCGGTTACTTTTAATGCATTATGTTAAGGAATAAATTTCCGTAAGTGTCGTATTTCTCTAATTTATTTTGTTATCTCCGTAAAAAAGCATTACTCATCTTTCTCATAGAATATATGGTCTTTTCTGCATTTGAAAAATTCTCGAATGCTATCAAAATAATGCTTTTTTATGAATTGGTATTAGAAAATTCAAGAAGAGCAAAATAAAATGAATTCGGAATTACGTTTCAAATTAATGTTCTTTGTAAACGAAACTACATATCGAAACCAATATTTGTATTTTCGAGAAAAAAAGTTGAATAAAAGGAAGAGCATTAATTAGAAATTAGTTCTTCAGTTAATGAGCTCTAAGTGTATGAAATCTCTCTCTAAACCGGCATCAACGAGACCATACATGTTCCGGGTAAGAGATTTTTCTGGAGAATGGAATATATATTTCCAAAACTTACCTGTTCATGGCTTTTGATCCCATTGCATTAAAACTGCAGCATACGAAGTCCATTGGTCGCATTTCTCGATCCATCGTCTGCAGTATATTAGTAATATAGAAATGCGTACCGATTACCTAAAATTAAAATACATACACATGGTGTTACAGTTAAAAAATTAAGCAACATATTGAAATTATTGTATCTATATTTTAAATGTACATGCATTGGAATATGTATTTATATTTTAAAATTATCATATTTATATAACAATTATTATCACGTAAAAATTACGAGTTTTGTAGTATGATGAAAAATAACTTTTAATGTTTGTCTGCTTAAGAGATTGTCGCATCATCTATTGACACAGATGAACTTTGTTCGTAAAATCTGATGAAAGATTGCAGTTCTTTTTCAGCTTCCTTCCACTTAATTTTGTTAATCTCCGGGTTATCATCACCTTCATTTTACCGTTCCTCTTCATCATTTTTCTCTTATCCTAGTATATGTTCCACTATTTCGGAGTCATCTTGGGAAAGTATAATGGAAACAGAATCATTATTTCATTCATCGAAGCTTGAGGCTCCTGTTCTGTAACATGGATCTTCTCCGAACATGTAACTAATCCAATATATCGGACACGGCCCCTGGACGTGTTAGGTCACAACTAATATTAGTAACTACATAAAATAATAATTTTGCCATCTTTCCGAGGGCAAGGGCCAAAGTAAATATGTCGCCTTTCAATGTAAATTGTTTTCTAATATCATAGACCCTACTTCAAACTTGACATACTCTTGCGTGAAAATGGATCATTAGATCATTTTTAAATTTTAAATAACTCATCATATGGACAGAGCTTGTTACAGTGGGTGGAAGAAACCTGATGCAAAAGGATTTCCACATTTAAGTGTTCAGATATTTAGCTCATTACATAGGGTTCTATCTTATAGGCCTACATTTCAGATGAAAGTTTAGAACTTAAGAAGTGCTATTATTTTGATATAGCGGGTTAACTGGGTGCAGTTTAAATATATAACTAATTTTTAACCACAGAATCCAATAACATAAGAAATAAAATACAAGACTACTACTATTAAGCATTCACATAATTAAAGTTATGATAAAATATTTCAATATCATTGGAACGTAATTCTAATAAATGTGAATATTTATTGTAAATCTTGACATTTGTGAAATATGTATTATTAAAATGTAAAATAAATAATTAGAACATTTTGACAAGAAGTTTCGCAGATATTTTACATGAAACATAAAAGTATGCACAAATGTTTATATTCTACAGCATTTATTGTTAAACTTGTGGTCTTGATCAATTAATTGTGAGTTAACTTTAATTCACCGCTAACACAACATTTACATACCGTAAATTTCTAGATTTTCAGACTCATTGAGATCACTTTTCATTCAGATATTAGAAAAATCTGGATGATAAGATTGCCCTTTCTTTTAATGTTAATGAGAGCATTTCAAATCTTAGTTTTTTTCTGCATTATATTTCAACGTAAGTTATAAAATAAAATATTTTCGTTCCCTTAAACCAAATAAAAAGTATAAATCTTTTTAAATTGTTTAGCATTGAAATTATTTTTATTTCCGTAAACACGTAACTCATGTTTACTTCATTGTACGAAGTAAAGGAAGTATTGTAATTACGGAAAATTCCAGGTACCATATTTTAACGAAAATATCAATTTTCACCGCTATCGAATGCAGTTGAACGATATTTTTGAGTGACATCTGTACGTATTTTAAATCGCAAAAATCAAATAGCATACCATAAAAAAGACTAAATTTTATGGAAATGATAAATAAATAAATAATAATAAGTAAATAAATAAAAAAAATTAAATTAATTAATTAAAAATCCTTAAATAAAATAAATAACAGTAATCCAATAAAAAATTAATAAATAAATATCTTATTTCCTTAATGTCTTAAATTTTTCGTCTTCATGGGTTATTGATTCAAAAAAATCTTAATGATTTAATGATTTTCTTGAAGCATTCTGTAGATATATCCGCCAGCATCCTCTCTTCTTTATTCCCTATATACAATACTCACTTTTAAAACAGCATTGTTTTCTGCAACATTTTTAACATTGTATCTATTCAAAAAGAGGGTTTTAAAGCTTTTTGAGAGAGCTTCTGACAATCGCATCTTGCTGTTAGCATTTTTAACCGGCTTTATTTAAAAATTGTATTCTGGCTTTAGCATTGGTGCTAACCGATGCTTTAAATTCCCGCCGGTAAGATATATGAGGCAGCTTATTCCGTTTTATGTCAAATGCTTCTTTTAGCCTTTCTCCCGTCTTTAGTTTTCAGTCCAAGTGAATACAATAATAGCAAATGTAACGGAACGTTCATTTTCAATATGGCTCAGCAGTTTGAAAACTGAAGCGTTAGCAAAATTCCACTATTTATACTTGAGAATACCTAATATTTGAAAATCAAATAGTCAATTAGAATCTGTAGGACTGCTATTATAGCTGGAAACTAGAGTTAATATCCTGCAGATTCTACTAGACAGACAAGGAATTATCGCTACCTCTTGAACAACTCATAAAAAACAGAAAAAGATTTAAAAAAAAATCTGAAAGGTTTCAGATTTTAAATTATGTCCAAAGGGGGCGTTTGTTAACGTTTTGTTTATTACCTTTATTTATTAAATATCATGTTATTCGCACATAAACTATAAAATTCAGCTCAACAGCAATATCGCAAGATAATTTTAAAATGAGTATATCTTTTGAATTTCCGACACACAGTTCCGTGCGCTTTAGATAAAAAGGTTTTTTTCCCTGTAGAGTGTTTCCATTGCTTGCTTTTAAATCGTTTGAGTTTGCTCATGAAAAATTCGTTAAAGTTTTACAAAATATGAAATAGATAATAGACCAAATTCCAAATTTCAAATTTGGGCTTCCAGATGCCCATATTCGCAGCAGGATTACGTCATTCAAAATTTAATGGCTTTACCTTTGTTTACCGTTGTTTTATCACATTTAGAGAAATATACATACATTTATGCAGATTCTTCATTACTTAATTTCTTTAAATATAATACAAGGCTGGAATACTTGATGGCAACAGTTTGAAAAGTGATTCAGACTTTTAACGTTTCCGACGCAAAATCGCAAAGCGAAACAATAGTCGTTGAGGAACAAAACCTCTTTGGACTAATAACATTTTTATTCTACTCTCAAGTTTAAAATAAAGGCCCAACATCGGCAACAAACGAAGTTTATACAACTTGTGGATATTTTAAATTAACAGAACAGACAATTAAATTCGAACATCGGTAACTACTATACGTAAAGTAGGATAAGCTAGCTTATATATTTTATCAGTACGTATTTAAAGCACGATTAGAAAAGATGCTTAAACAGGAATATAATTTCTAAACAAAGCTGGCTAAAAACACTAACAGCAAGGTAAGATTACCAGAAGCTCATTTAACTAAAGATTCAAAACCTTTAGCTTAAATACACATAAAGTTAATTTTTATTCTGGTGAGGAATCGGAAAGCAGAAGTTGTACTGAAGATTTAAATCATAATAACTAGTAAATTAACATATCATATCTTACAAATCCAATAACCTAGCTCATAATTTAAACACTTCAATTAGTTTCCGAACAGTTAAAGACTGCTAACCTTTTGTCTCGAGAATGAACGACCTGGCTGCATGGGTTTCGTGATTTTCTTCATATGCTGCTTGAATACAACGAAGTTTTCCTTTGGAAAGTGCTCCATAAAAGTACTGCTTTCCCTTCTGCAGATATTCTCCGTGTGATTTGACACATTTTAATAACCAACCTAATATATGCGCGATTTCTAAACCCAGATTTCTAAACTAGGAAATTTAGAAACTCACCGAAGCCTAGTGTAATGATTAAAATTCAGGTCTCGACAATCACAATCTTTGAAACTTAAACATGTATTTTGATTTCTTTGAAAAATGCACTAAAAATCCTATGCTTACATAAAAATATATTTTGCTCTGAAAAAAAATAACAATTAGGGTCCCCTTCATATGTAAACAACAGTTGATGTACTATGTAGTGAAGGCCACGTAATATTTTTGGACATAAAACGGCTGCAAAATCCTTTTTGTTTGTCGCCTTTGCTACACACTGGAAAAGCAGTTAAAAATATTATATTCTTAGTAAATTTTGTCCCTATTAAACTTTTCTGTAGTAGAAAACAGTATCCCATATTTATATTTTTCACGTACTCAGAAGCACTTAATGCGTATATGGTGCACAAGTGTGAAATTAGCAAAATAAATTTCGTTATAAAATGAAGTTAAGTAAAATAGCAGATGAAAAAAAGGCGATCGTAAAAATTTACTCATATGGATGGAAAAAAAATTTTAAATTTTGATTAAGCGTTCGTTATAAATTTAAAAAACAGCTTTTCAAATACTTTTTGCTACGCATTTTTATAAAAATGAAAATAAAGAAATTTCCCACACAAATGCTCCTCATTAAGTTTATTTGAAACTTTAAGGTTCAGAATAACTGCTACTGCCCACTCGGCTGGTATAGTGGTTAGCGCGCTGACTGCCGTGCCGAAAGGTCCGAGTTCGAATCCCAGAGAAGGCATGGAAGTTTGTAAAATTATAGTGTCGGTGCGACATGGCTGCACTTTAAATATACGTCGAGCCGAAAGTCCTCTCTTGTGGTTTGGTGGAAGGAGAGAGGGGTGAGAGACCCTCGGACCCGTCCTCCTAGGGTGCTCTCCGTCAAACTTGGGGGCGGAACTGAGCCAAATCGCACTGTCGGGTGCTCAAGGCTGTTGCCGACGACAGGCATAAATTTGCGCTTCTTGCTACGAAGAATTTCGTGGGCTTGAGGTGACTGCTTCAGACAAGTGAGCATAAGCAACAACGACATAAGTGCTACAATTCATAGAAGATTATAACAAAGTGTGTAAACCTCATTTGGCGTTATTATCGCGCATAACAAATACACTAAATTTAATTTCAATACTTTCAATATAAATTCATGCATATTTTGGGTAATTTGAGGGAAAAAAGAAACTTCTATTTTGTTTTGCAGATACGCCTAGAAATATATTTATATAACGATAGCATAATTTTTATAGGGTTATAAATGAAAATTATTTTCGAAATATTTATAAAAGTTATTTACAAATACACATTTAAAAATTAAATTATAAAAAATATATTAAAATTTTACTTAGATTGGTCATAAATTTCGCATCCGGACAGAAGGAATGAAATAAGTTTAATAAAAAAGGAATAATAATAAATACATATAAAATTCAATTTATATTAAGGAGCTAAATCTTTGAATCCTAATTTTTTAAAAAATACTCGGGCGAAATTTTACGAAATACTGCGGCGTAGGACTGAAGTATGAAAAAAAAATCGGTATGTCATTCCAGAAAAGGTCCGATTTTGTGTCAAAATACCTATATTAGAAAAATGCTATATATAAATCGAATATATATCCTAAGTTGCGCTTTCGAGAAAGGAAAAACTCAAGTTTAAATCATCAAATTGCTTAGAGAATGGCAGATACGATTTTTTTGACTTGGTGTACAATGATTTTTTATATTTTGTATCTCTTTTTTCTCAAAATAAATCAAAATATTATAGATCTTTATATTTTACTGTAATATGTAGTTTCATCATATAACTCTTCTTAAATCTGCCATTTGGAAAATTTTACCGGAAACAACATATTTATCATTTAACTTTTGCGAGATTTCTTCTATCAGAATTTCTCACAATGAACGCTTTATTACCATTTTGATGGTGCTGTAATTTGGAAATTTATATAACTGAAAATGCAGTTCTTCTTTTTATAATTTACTTAATATGCCAATTGTCTTTCTTATAATAGCTCTTTTGTTTATTCTCATTATCAAGATGAACAAATTTTGCACACTGAATAAGTGAAATAAAGGTTTGACCTTTCGATTCTGCCTTTTAGCAGTAAAAATGTTTTAGCTTCCTCATTTCATTTATGATTATTTCCTCGAATTTAATTTGAGATATATTTCTCATTCAATTAATTCAGTTCTCACCTCGCGGCAAGGCAGAAATACACAAAAACTCAAAATATCTTCATTAAGAATTGAAAAATATGGAAAAGCATAAAACACTAAATACAAAGAACAATTTAAAACAATTAAAAAGCAATTTTTGTAATTAAAATTAGGGTTTCTATGCAAAAACATGCAATCAGGCTAGTGAGCAAGAAGGGAGAGTTTTCGGTGTACAAAACTGAAAGTTTACTTTTGCTGCTACTCGGCCAAAAGACACAGAAGGCGCAGAAACTAGCTTAATTCATTATTCTGCTAAATTTCAAATGGAAAAAATATAGCTGCGCCATTAGGCTTAGTCACACTTAAGAAACTTTTAAATTGTTCATAATTCTACAGCTATTGCACACATATTAACTAAATGTATATATAACTAAATATGCAGATTAGCTATATATAGTTTTGGTTCGGCCGATCATAACCAAAAATGGAGGTGCACAACTACATGTCATTAGCAAACCTGTATACAAAATTTCAATGTTCTACTGCTATTCATTTTTAAGTGTGCGAGATAAATTTATACATATATACCTAAAGACGTAACGAAAAAAAATCTCTTCTGAACTCATTTTAAATCCATTTTACAATCCGTTTTGGGAAAAAGAGTTCTTTATTCTATCCTTGCGTACAGACTACCAGAGACGGACTCCTGCACGTAGCGATTTGGCCTTTCAGGAATCAGCATCCATTCTCCGGAGACCATACAAACGGAGGCAGCCCGAATAAGTCACGTCAAAACTGCGGTCCCGAATAGGTCACGACAAAACCGCGGTCCCGAATAGGTCACAACAAAACCGCGGTCACGAATATGTCACGACAAAACTGCTACCGGACGCTACCACGGTAGCCACAAGTGCAGACGAAGCAGATGGAGTGCAGTTTAAAATGTCGGGCTCCCACAGAGAACCGAGGGGACTAAGCTCCCAGGGATACCCACAATATCTAAAACTGTTGCGATCCCACAGTCAAGGAACATACAAGTACCAATACGGTCCCTGCCGAGCCTGAACCATCCCCCGAATGAACGGAGGTTCTAGTCCTGTGAAGACTAATTACATACCCCCGTGGTTGAGACTGTCCAAGTACAGATCCTAGCCAGTACTTCCCAGGACTCCTGTACGTAGCGAGGCAACCACCTGACTCAACCACCTGGTGGTATCCTTACGTACAGATGTCACTCAAAAACATCGTTAAATTGCATTCGATAGCGGTCGAAACCGAAATTTTCCTTGAAATATGATACCCGGAAATTTTCGTGATTACAATACTTCTTGCACGAAGAAAAAATTAAAAATTAATTTCAGTTTTAACCATGTCTACAAATTCACTACCTAACAAATGCCTCCAAATTAAGTCTGTATACTGTTCATGTCCTTCACCTTAATATTTAATTTTTTATACGTTATATCTTCTCCCTTACTATGATTTGTTAGAGAGAAATGCTTTACTTGCGCAGCATTATGCGTGGATCTGAGTTGTCAATTTGTTTTCAGAAGCATCGAAGCTAATTCATTTAGCATTCTTACAAAGACAGTTTTTCACTCAGTAGCATCGCTCTAACTATCAGGGAATTATCGTTAAAGAACGTGGTCTCAATTGAAAAGAAAAAGAATCAAAATCAGTTTCCTCTGAAAGTCATAATATGAAACATTTCATACTTTTCGGAATACATCTATAACAAAATAATATTCAAATTATTAAGTAATATGTAAAAAGAAAAATTGATCCAGACCTACCTACAGGCGAAGTATATTAAACATTTAGCCCTGGAAGCAGCTCAGATAGTAAATATTCAATTAATGGTTATACCATCATAAAACATCAAAGTCTTTCCAAAGAGAATTTTTCTAGACGTGTGACTTCATTATAGAGGATATATAACGTGATGGTTTAGTTCGAAAAATAAATTTAAAGCTTTACATCTTGTGGACTGGCAAACGATTGGTTAAACATTTTATTTCTTTTTTGGAAACAATAGTGGTAATTAATCATCATATGGGTGATGTATACAGGCAAGGAAGTTGTGTGAGATAAATATTTTGGCAGTTTGGAATAGATGAAAAAATGCTTTAGAAAGAGTTTTAACAGTCAACTTTATTTTCATGCCTCTTTCAGAAAGATTTTTATCTTTTAGGAAAGATAAATATTAACTCCTTTTTCATCTAACTTCAGTTACATGAAATACTCCCACACTGCTATTATTTGTTTATTATGTAACAGTTTTCAAGGATACATTTAAAGTACTATTTTAAAAATGTCTTGCATCATGAATTATTACGAACGCTCAAATATTTGGGAATGCGGCTTAGAATGCGCGTTGCATAGAATTTACAGCCTATCTGCCTAAGGAATCGTTACAAGGGGAACGTTTTAAGGGAATTACTCCGTATATACGCTTCACATGGGGAAAACCACTCCGTATATACGTTTCACATGGGGAAAACCACGAAGACTCCCATGCAGGACTCCTTTCGTCGGAATTCGAACTCGGAGCAAAACTACCACTGTTTAGCGACTTTACCGCTCGACCGCTGGTGGGCTCACATGCAGTTGAGTATAACGTTTTTTGACTTTAGTTAATTAATGTGATCGAGTATACCCACTCAGTTTATTATCACATCCTTCAATGTCCGTCACAATATGCTATTTCTTACGGCATTATTTTTATGCAATGAGTAATTATTGTAATTAACCTACCTTCACTTCCCGTTGTCATAACTCTAATATTTTACATGTAAAAGGGAAACATTGCGCAGACACTGAATTATATTTTTATTTTATTGCACCAACTGTGCAACAAATGTTGATTTTTATAATTGAATTTACCAAGGTTTCTTGTTAGTCGACGGTCTCCGTTATAAGACCATCATTCAGTAAGAGGTCAATATTGTGCAAATACTTAATTATGTTTTTATTTTATTGCCCTAAATGTGCAACAAAATGCTGATTTTTATTCAGCTGATTTATTTTAATAACCGAACTTCCCAAGGTTTCTTGCTATTTGAAAGTCTTCGTTATCTGACCATCATTCAGTATAGTTAATGTCCGATAAATGCTAATGTAAAGTAACGAATACGTAAGACTGAAATCTTTGAGGTACTTTAAGTAACTGATTGACCATTTTTGTTGTAAAAATTGTCATTAATTCACTTTGTGCTGAATTTGTAGTGCTTGTTGCTTAACATGTTTTGCTATATTTATCACTATGAATATGTGATATGACTTTGAATATGTGATTTGACTTTGATGAATGATTACTTCTGAGACGTAAAATAATTTTTTGATAACGAGACAGAGTTTCGCAATAATGGAAACTCTAAAACTTTCGACTCTGCAATAAAACTTTCTTACCTCCATCTTGGCCCTTTAAAGTGCTAATTCTATACAAAAGTTTAGAAACTTTAATGCTTATAGAAGTTTTCGAAACTTTTCCATGATAAACGTAGTAAGAGATTTATTTTTTATGATCCAGTTAGAGATAAATTATCTAACTGTTAGAAATGAGAGCCAGTTTATTCAAAGTTAACATTTTACTTACTGAAATTAGAACTGAGGACACTTTCTTTCTGGAAAATCACAAAATATTGCAAACAGTAATGATTTTTTAAATGAATTGTAAGAAATTTTGTCGTAACTACAAATTATAAATTTACTGTCTTTTTGATAAACATGATATTGCGATGTGTCGTTACGACAATTTTAATAGTAAACAGTTTAAATCATAGAAAAGAAGTACCATTGTAATTAAAGAATTAGATAAATGAATTAATTATGATAACCACATGAGAACTTCCTTTTCAAAGCAAAAGAAGCCTTCGTGGAGGATCGCTGAAAGCGAAATTTATTTTCATTACAGTTTAATAAGCCAAAGCTTAATTTTTAAAATTAAAATTTCGGAACTTTGTAGAAGCAATCAGAAACAGTGAAGAAAACTAAAGAAATTAATATTAAATGAAACAATAAATAATTGAAATTAAGGAAAAAGAAAAGTGACACATTATTAATAAATTAAAAATAATGATATATTCGTAAATAATAAATTATACAGGAATTAAATGAAAAAATAAAGCAACTTCAAAGGCAATAACTTAAAAATAAATAAAAATAAAGTAATATGAAGAATAGATTTAATAATAAAGAGGAGTAAATCAATGTTATGGAGGTACAAATACGGAGGATAAAATGAAGCTGGATATTTTGAACAATATTCGTCGTTTTCATGTAAAATTCCGTCTTTATTTTGGCTTCTAGTCAGTTTAAAATATTCTTGATCAGATAAGGAATGGTCATAAAAATATCTGTTGAAGGAATAGCATTTCTTCATGGGGATTCCCTTTCTCGGCACCTGAATTTTCATGCATATGTAGGTCTTCTCAGGAAAAAAGGGGTATAGTTAGCATCTAGGCACAATACTAGTTATCCTGATTGCTGAACAAAATGTTACACTGATAATGTATTTCTACCGACTTGCGCAATAACATATCACAGATTATTCTATTCAGAGCTCCTGATGAATATAAACCCCGAAAAGAGATCTACGCAATTAATAGCTTTATTTAATAGGATCCGAAAAATGGACGAATTATCAGAGTTCTGAAGCGCTGCCACCAAAACCCTTAGAGGACCGTAGTTGCTCGAAGTGCGGCTTTTATTATAATCAGAAATAAATAGCACCGCTAGAATTAAAAATTCAATGGATGCATTAAATACACTCATCAAAAAGTGAAACTGCAGTACCAAGAAAGAATGCGCGTAGCGCCATGCAAATTGCAGGAACGAGAGTTGCGAGGTAAATATGCCAATGATAAAAGTTGCTCACGCATTGGCTCACGTGGTATACTTATTGTACGCTATAAAGGTCAGGCACTTTTCCGTTCTCATAAACAGCATCTGAGGGTTTATGCAGCATTGCAAACTTTAGAAGAACCATAGAAAATGCCTCTGCCAACGTTGTGTCACACGATGGATTCAGGAAGGTGTACGTGCACGTCTAAGAGGAAGTGCTCCGCACAGGTGCACGTCAGAGAGCACAGACCGGCGTATTCGGCGGTCAGCTATTGGAGACCCTGTCTCCACGTCACGGGACATCCGAAGCCGGTTACCTCCAGGAGCAGGTGGATCTGTATCCACCGGAATTATACGCAGCGGATTGCATGAAGTATACTTACGTTCATGGCTACCAGACGCAGGGTTACCATTGACTGCTGAACACACGACTAGACCCCTGCATCGAATGACATCGGGTTTTGTTCACGGATGAATCTCGTTTCCGTTTGTTGAGGAATGACGGCTGTCGACAGCTATGGCGGCGACCCGAAAAACGAAACAGCCCATTTCGGCAAGCATCGCATCGGTCCTCTACCGAGCATTATAGTTTGGGGTCGTATAATGTTTGATTACAAGATGCACCTGGTACTCATTAACGGCAGTTTGACAGTGGACCGCTATGTCACGCAAGTAGCCTGTTGTTCTGCCCTGGTTGCAGGGCGTACCAAACACGGTATTTCAGCAAGACAATGGCAAGCCGCATGTCGCAAGGCGTACTCTTAACAGCCTGACCGGATTTGACATCCTACCTGGCCGGCAACCTCTCTAGATCTGAATCTCATCGAACACCTTTGGGATGTCACTAGAAGTGACATTAACCGAGGACCACGGCTGCAAACCCTGGATCATCTGCGTACAACAGTGGATGTGGCTTGGCAAAGGCTACCTCATTCAACCATCAATAAACTGATTGATAGCATGCCTCGCCGGATTGCGGCCTGTTTTGCTACTGATGTTATGTGTCTGTTTTTTAATCATTTGCATATCCATCTTCCAACTCTCGATTCTGCAATTTGCGTGACGCTACGAGCATTCTTTCTTGGTTTTGCAATTTCACTTTTGAGGAGTGTAATAGGTTAACTCACATTTCTTCCTGAAGATATGAAATTCTCACACTAAGAGAGGCTAATTTATCCTTGGTTGATAACCCCTGGTATAGAAAGTCAGGCAACGTATCGCCTCGTCTTACTTTTCGAGTGGAATAACACCACGTTAAGAAGAAATGTATCAGAACTTCAAATTAACATCTTACATGACTCGTGTAATTATAGAACAATCCCTGCTAGCCGGATTACCAGAACACAAAAGTCAAGATAAAACTTAAGTAACGTAATTATGCAATTCATTTGGCAAGGTACTACTTTAAGTTTTGGTGCCGGTCTTTTGAATTATGCAAGCAGCATATAAGAGTTGTTAAAAAAGAAAAGGTACAAAATGCCGTAAAAAATAAACCGGTTGAAATTTGAATATTCCTCTTTGGAATAACGTAGTGAGACACCTAAGGACGCGAATGTAGTGTCTGTCGTAGTTGTGCGCATGCGTGAGCAGTCGGACAGGACGCAAGAGAGAAGAAGGTAGTTGTGTTTTCCGTCCAAATGATGCGACAATGCGTGTGAGGACATCATGGCATTCACATTGCAAAATTCGATGACTGAGGAGCAGCGAGGTGTTATCAGATTTCTGACTATGGAAGGGCTTAAACCATCCGGTATTCCTCTCCGGATGATGGTCGCATACGGGGGAGTCTGTATTTCCGACAAGTTAGTGAGAAACTGAAGTGCCAGTTTCCATGAAGGCCTGGAGTGTTTGAGTGATGACCCGAGACCAGGACATGCAAAAACGGTAATCATGGCCGAACTCATAGGCAAAGTGAACGATCTGATGAGAAGTGCCATCTCAAAGGGAAGCGCTTAAACTCGGAAAGGAACTGAAGGACACAGTGGAGGACGGGCTCCTGTCACGGTTGCAGGATTTCTGGGAAGAGGGAATCTCTCGGCTCGTGAAACGGTGGGATAGTTGTGTTTAGGACTCTGGTGTTTACTTGTGAATAAAGACTTTACAATGCATTTCTCCCGCATTCTTAGATGCCTTCGTAATTCAATAGCCAGCACACTCGGCGAGTATCCAGGAGGTTAGAGTTCCCGCGAGGGCATTGATCATTTTTCATGTCTCTTGCTTTAAAAAAGAACCTAATGTCTCTACAACTTCAAAATATCCATAGTGCCATTTCGTACCTTTCATTTGAACACCCCTTATAGTTATGGAAGTCTAAATATGATTCAGATAAATAAATCTAAGAGATACGAGAAAACAGTACAGAGATAATCAGTGCCATTGCCAAAGGCTCCTTTATAATTCAAGAACTATATTGTTGAACACTCCTTAACTAATTTGCATCTTAATAGGAACTGATGGAAATAAAAGTGACTGCACAGATAACATCATAAGATAATTAGTTAAAACACTTGACCCTCTGCAACATTACTGGGATTATCTACTAGCCGCTGACATGATGTTTAGCTATGAAGCCCTTTTTAAAGGCCTTGTACACTGCGCGAAAAAAATGGGACAGTTCTATATCTCTCGTTCTACTGGACCAATTGACGAAATTCAACTTGCGTTTTTCATGTCTCGAAAGCGAAACTTGTAGCATTCATTATTTTAATTAACCAAATTATTTTTAGTTTGAACTTTCCTATCGATATCTCAAAGTTTCAGTTGCTGCCCGAATTTAGCGCGAGCGAGATATTTATGCAAATCGCATATATCTGTTAGCAGTTAAAAGGCAGGAGTTAACGAGGAGAAAGACAGAGCCTTGGATTTATCGCCGTAAGGCTGTGCGCGCAAAGATTTCCTCTGTCTACTGAAAGTTCGCCTTCATAGGCATTTGCAATTACCAGTGTTTGCTAGTGAAATTCGCATTATTGCATTGCGCATTATTGCATTGCGCATTATCGCATTGCGCATTATCGCATTATTGCATTGCGCATTATCGCATTATTGCATTGCGCATTATCGCATTATTGCATTGCGCATTATCGCATTATTGCATTCCATAACTATAAGAGTTAAGCTTCCCTCGCCGTCCTACTTAAGCTAAGTTAGGGAATTGAATTTGTTAACACACTTTATTTTCATATTATTTTAGTTCAGCCCAAGTAGTGGCTTACTCTCAAATTGAAGAGTTGTAATTATTTGAATTAAAGGGTCACTTTTAAACCCTCCTTCTGACTTTGTAGTTCTTCAACACTAAAGGACATAGCCTAGATTTGCTCACTGTCCTCCACATAGGGTTTCCCAGTTTATGCTCACGAAGAAAGTCAAGAGATTGAAGGAGAAACCTTACAAACTTAGGATATGTATTATATATATATATATATCATTGTTCTAAGTTATTTTGACTAAGTTATTTATCTAGTTATTTTGACACAAAATCGGACTTTTTCTTAAATGACATGTCAATTGTTTTTTCATATTTCGAGTCTACGACTCAAATCATGCCAAACTGCCACGTTTTTGTAAAAATCGCACTAGTAGTTTCTACAAAATTAGCTTTCAAAATTTTAGCTCCTCAATGTTAATTGAATTTCGGATGTATTTATTAATATCTCTTTTTTATTAAATTTATTTGATTCTTCCTTTCATATTTCGAAATTAGGTTCATTTCAAATAAAATTCGAATATTTTTATGACTTATTTTTAAAATTTGTATTTTTAAATAATTTTTATAAATTTTTCGAAAAAACTTTTGAATTACAACCTATAAAAATTTTGCTATCATATTAAAAATATGTATAAACACCTGCAAAAAGTTTAGAGTTTTTTATTTAAAATTTCCTAGGATATATGCGAATTTTGATGCGAAATTTGGCGCATTTTGAAATTTGGCGTATTTATTATAAGCGTTAATAAAGAAATGTGGTTTACGCACTCTGTCAAAATTGTTTGAAAAAGTAAACGATGACTATTTTCGCGCTCGTCTGCAGTGAAAAAAAGGGAAAGATAAATAAATTGCTATAAATTAAGAAGTTCGTTAAGTGAATTATTCTTGTCGCAAACTGAAAAAAAATCCGCCAAGATAAATTTTTAAATTTCTCCATAAAGTTCTCACCAAAAATTACAAAATTGAATATTTAGGCATAACTTGAGTCGTAGAAGCGGAATATGAAAAAAAATTGGTATGTTATTTCAGAAAATGTCTGATTTTGTGTCAAAATAACTATGCTAGGACAATGCTATATATAAATCTAATATATATCTTAAGTCGCACTTTTGAGACATGAAAAACGCAATCTGAATTTCGTCAATCGGCCCAGTAGAACGGGAGATATAGAACTGTCCCTTTTTTTGCGCAGTGTATAGCATAGCTTAATACTTGACGAAGATTAAGTTCAAAATTTCTGGAAAAAGGGATGATACTTCAAAAAATCATTATCATATTATATTAGTAAATCATTTCCTAGAAATATTGAAATGTGTTGGTAATATTCGTTTTTATGAGCCGAAATGGTTGCTAGACCAAAAGGAAAATTATTCTCGAAACGGCATTTTGCGTTGAACCACTTTAAATGTCCTAATCACTTATCCAATTGTTGCCACCAAATTACAGTCGCTCTGCTTTATATTTAAAGAAATTAAATAATGAAAAATCTGTATGAATGTACGTTTCTCGCATTGTAAGAAACAACGTTATCTAGTGTCATCAAATTTTGAATAATATAGACATCCATTTGAATATGGGCACCTGGAAGTCTGAATTTGGAATCTCTTTTGTTGTTCTTATTTCATATTTTGGGAAACTTTAACGTATATTTCATTAAAAAACTCATCAATTTCAAAGCCAACAGTGACAACACTGTAAGGAATAAGACATTTTTATCCAGCGCGCGAGACTGTCCGAAATTCTAAAGATATGCTGTTTTAACACAATGTGGCGTTACTTATGTGGGATTTCCTATCAGAACGTTTTGAACAAATTACCTTTAAATTTTTATTTCTTTTCAAGTAAAGATATTTTTTAAACTATCCCTTTTTTATTTATTCCGAGTTTAGTTTCTTCAGAACATGCGGATCATCAGGATGGGTATTTTTGCAATGTTTGTCTTAGGTTAACGAAGAATAAAATCTGTTACATACCTAAAGTTAATACATTCTAACTCAAATTTATTTAACTTGAAGTTTAATGTTTCACATTCCACTCTTGGGATTCCAAGTATAATTAACCTGAGGAGATGACGATGTAAATGACCATAACAATTCTTTTCTCAAAATTCTTTCAGTCACGAAAATGAGGAGAAAGTAAAGAAACTCTAAAGAAATAGGCCCCTCAGATGAAGAATTTAATATTATTTTAAATTAATTTAGCAGCGTTTTTGCTAGACAAGGATTATACAATGTACCGGTAGTCATGCTGTTTGGATCCTTAATAACAATTCTAAATGTTGTATGTTAAGAACAACAAAGAAAGTATCTAAACAACATACAAAAATGTTATTCGTTTTTAGAGTAATCTTTTTGTAGTTTTGTTGTAATTGAAATTTAGTTGAAAATTAATTGATTAATTTGAAAATCTGAGGATGTGTAATAAACAGCTTGGTTAAAACGAATAATATTAGTAGTCTTGCGCGTAAAGCGGAGCTCACACGGAGATCTCTTTGTACTCCGTATTCAAAGCTGAAGTAAACAGCTGAGAACTGATGCTCTCTTTGGGCTTATAAAGTTTTCCACCGGCCGCTGAGAAATCTCTAGTAGCTTCTATTTCTCGAAATTCCTGGAGGGCATTTGAGGGCCGGATACGTTTATGGTTACATATAGGGACCAAGTACGGTTATTTAGTTACAATACCAGTTAAAGTTATAAAAAATGTCGACAATTTGTCGCCAATTTTCACGATCTTTGCTGAATTCTCGAAAACTTTGGCGATAAAAATTAATCGCCGAAACCATCGCCAGCTTGGAGATATCTCGCCAATTTAGCGAGGTATTCATTTACCTCAAAGTTAAACAGACTTGCCCTTGTACGTTTATTTTTCTCAGAAAGCTTCGTGTTTTTTCAAACATTTCATGTTACTTTATGCAAGAATGTGCTACGGTTTCACATATAATTTAACTAAAATTGTTTATATCTACGAAATTCGTAACAATAATGCTTCTAAATATGTCTTTAAAATTAGTGATATTATACATAAAATAACACAGTTTTATAGAAAATCTATTCAATTCCAAGAAAAATGGAGATGGCTTCCTTTCAACC
>KK116647.1:184089-196925 GCA_000611955.2 Stegodyphus mimosarum | reverse complement strand
TGACGTCATTCTCATTTATATGTTCTTTCTTTCATTTTATAGATCACACTATTCATGAGAGATTTTGCTTTGTTCTTTTGGTTTTTGAATGTATTCACGATTTTTTCTTTTGCTGATTAGTAGCGTTTACTTCTTAACTCGTAAATGCGTTCGTTGGTCAGAGATTTCTCCAAAACAGGTAATATAGACAATTTAAATTACTGAATATCATAGATTGTAACTTCATAATTTCTTTTCATTAATGTAAATCGGAATATCTTTAATATTTTTCTCTACAATTTGTTTTACATTTGTATATTGTTTTTAAGTAAAAGGGATACGTTATGTTGCAGTTAAGAGCAATGTACTAATTGCAAGTTGATTCATACATGCTGACATTCATATAATGTTATGTGTTGCACTCATAAGTACAGCTATATTATCAACTGTATCTTGACTTATCAAATCTTGTATTCTCATTTTTTTGGGGGTTCTCCAATCTAGAATAAATGTTTCAAAACGTGTTCAAATCTAATAAATGCTGATCTAAAATAAAACTGAACTCAGCCAGTTTCCTAATAGAATTGAGCTGAAAAATTTGGTTTCAAAATATTCTTCATTCATAAAGTCTTAAAAATTGATAATAAAAAAATGATACTGAATAGAATTTCTGATTCATATTCTCTTTGTAAAATAGGAAAAGCCATGAAAAAAAATCTGAAAGCTTTCAGATTTTATATTACGCCTTAATATCATGTTCTTCATCCTTAAATCATGAAATTCAATTTAACAGCAATATCACAAAATGTTTAAGAAGAGCATTCTTTAAAATTTGCATTTAAAATACACAGTCTTGCGCGCTGGAGAGAAAACGTTTTTTTTCGTACAGTGTTACCACTGTTCGCTTTGAAATCAAAAAAAGTTTTTTAATCAAAAACTCATTAAAGTTTTACAAAATATGAAATGGATAATAAAAGAAATTCCAAATTTGGATTTCCAGATGCTCACATTCGTGTGGAGGACTACGTTGTTCAGAATTTGACGTCTCTAGGTACCGTTGTTTTTCACAGTGCAAGAAACATAGACATATTCATGCAGATTCTTCATTATTTAATTTCTTTAAATATAATGCAGGGCTCTAATTTTTGGTGGCAACAATTTGGAATGTGAAACGTCGTTTAAGGGAGATACGAAATAAATAAAATTCGTAAAATACGAAAACGAAATTAATAGTCCTTCTGGGCAAATTGCCCTTTTGGGCTAAAAATGAAATGTTGGTTTACGAAATATCTAAAGTGCTTATAATCGAATAGATATTGGTAAAATGTCACTTCACTTACTTCTACACACATAGGACCAACAGATTATTGTTCATCCTAGTGTTTGTATCAAGTTTCCGGAAATGTACCGTTATTATTGAGATTCATCTGCTCAAAGGCTTACATATTTTTTTTCATTCACATACCCATATTGTACGGAACATTTTATCGTGTGGCCCGAAGAAGCATAAACTCTTACTGTACACACTGCTGTCTTCTGCAAGCAAGGCAAAATATCCTTTTTAGGAGCATATGGATCGGATAAAAAGGAGTAGAAGCAAATCATTTGGCTTGATGAATCTCATTTCTAGTTAGTTTGTTTCAATAACAGAGCACATTACAGCTACAAGAACATGGAATGCTTTACATATAGCCGGAGTTTTCAGGCTAGCAATGGAAATGAAATGATGTATATCAAGTTTTAGTGAAATTAATGGGACACTATTACCTTAGGTGTGAAACAAACAGTTACAGCTCGCAATTGATAAGGAATCATTTCCAAGCTTTATCAAGGATGTTTCATATTTTATTTCAATGGTCGAAAATAACTTTTCCATGATGATGGTAAAAATTTTAGGAATGATTTTATATTTGAAAACTCTGAGAAATATGATTGAGGAGATTTTAGGAAAGTCATTCCTAAATTTTTCTAATCTCATAAAATCGGATTGTACATTATGTGACTAGATCTGCTACCATCAGTGCTTCAGAAACTGTGAAATTCATTAAGTTTTATTTGTCTTTTGAAATATAGAAATATACTGAAACTAAGCAGAACCTATATCTAGACGAGTTCGAAAGGTCCCAACAACATACATATGAAATGATCGTAACAGCTGTATTGTTACAATATATTTTTAGAGTCACTAAGTTATTTTGATGCTGGAAACGTGAAAAATGAGCAATGCTCTCTTCGGAATTCGAATCTGGACCTCTCCGAATATGCGGCGAGTGTGCTACCGTTACAACACGAAGACATGCAGAAAGGCGGGAGAACATATTTATATGCTATCCCCTTTGAAAGGGCGACTGGGTATTAGGGGATGCAGTCACCAAATCCTGGTTGTGGAGAATAATCATCCACCATTTTTTAGTTGGAGCGCCGCTGTAGAGACATTAGGATTTCCTTTTGAAGCAGGAGACGTGAAAAATGAGCAATGACCTCGCCGGGACTCAAACTGGGGCTTCTCGAGCACACGCCGAATGTGCTGCCGTTACAACACGAAGGCATGGCGAAATGAGGGAGAAAATACTTTATATACTTCCCCTTTGAAAGGGCGACTTTGGATTAGAGGACGTAGTTGCCAAATCCTGGTGGTGAAAAATCATCATTCATCATCTTTTAGTTCGGACGCCCCTGTAGAGTCATCAAGACATTCTTTTGGAGCTGGAAACACGAAAAATGAGCAATGACCTCGACGGGATTCGAAACTGGACCTCTCGAATACGCGCCGAGTATGCTACCTTTATGAGGCATGCAGAAAGGAGGCAGAATATACCTTGTTTATTGTTGTGCGTATTTGCAAGTCAGTCAATGATAATATGCTTGCATTGCACTTTATGTGCACTGATTTCCTTGTTCTTAGTTCATTCAATCGAATTTGATCAATCGAAATTTTCAATCCTTTTTTAATGCCATATAATCTGTTTTTGAAATGGGTTGATTTAAGTTTCCTAAAACGAAAATTGTGTTGTTCTTTATATTTGTATCAATTTTTATATTTATGCATACTTGTTTCTTTGTTATTAGTTATGTGATATTTTGATTAGTCAACGTTCATGATGTTTGAAAATTATAGAAGCTTTAATAAAACTGTAATATTTTAGGTTCTTTTTCTTAAAGAAACTGACGTTATTCTGTCTATTTAAATCATATCAAACAACACATAGTTTTAAAAAAAATTAAGTTCATCGTACATCTGTTTATTCCTGGTTAAAGTGATTAATGGCCTTTTAATTTAGAAAGTTGCAAAAATATTTGTTCTTTCCCAGAAATTTAATTTAAAGGCTATTAATCACTTTAAGCAAACGTGGCCGTATTACAGGACACAGAAGCTCACGCATGAAGTTTCAATGATAAGGAATAAAAGAGAAGTCTTACGATTTATTTACTTGCAAATATCTTAGGCTTATAATAAATTTGGAGGAATATTATGACTAAGTAATGCCAAAAAAAAACTAGCTGCCATTTCAGGGAATTACTCACAAATTATTCATTTGTTCTTTTTCCCTATAATAACTAATACAAGAAAACAGATAACAAAATTATCCGTTAAGTAGAGATAAATTCAAACTTCTTTTTAATCCTTTAGTATATGAAATACTTTACAAAATAGAATGGTTGAAAATTATGATAAAGAATTTGTCAAAAATATCTTGCAGTCCTTGAAAGCTTTCTTTGTTCACATTTAAAACTTGCGCATTTCTGCCTCAACAATACTTTCAAAAATTTACCTTTTAAGATAAGGTACATTCTTAAACGATAGCTGCATAAAAGCGTTTTTACCTCCTTGTACAAAGTAAAGGAAGAAAGGTAACCGCGAAAAATTTCGGGTATCATATTTGAACGAAAATATCCATTCTGACTACTTTCGCATCAATTTGAAAGATGTTTTTCTCTAACATCAGTACATACGGACAGAATAAAGAACTTTTTTTTCCAAGACGGATTCTAAATTGGATTTCAGATGGATTCAGAAGAGAATTTTCCGTGACGTCTGTAGATATGTGCGTATATATTTATCGCGCATAACTCAAAAACGAGTAGTAATAGAACGTTGAAATTTTGTATACGGAACTGGTATAACATTTATCAAGCACTCCTGTCTCTGTTGCAATCGGTCGCACCGGCTCGGTAAGATCGGTTTTTTTCCTTCTTCTATGTTAGTCAATTGAGTATTTTGTGCTTTAAAAGTGATTGAATTATGTTGTCCTTGTGTTTTGGTGAAGGATTTTACGCCTTTATTTAATCTGCATGCAATAGTCGTAGAATTATCAACAATTTAAAAGTTTAAGTGTCGCTAGGCCTAACGAGGCTGCATTTGCTTACATTTGAAACTCTTAGTAGAATAATGAATTAAGACAGTTTTTGCACCAAGTTCAATATCTTTTTGCCGAGTGGGACAAAAGTAACCTTTCAGTTTTATGCACCGAAACATTTGCGTACTTTCCCGCTGGTGAAATGCTTATTTATGCGCAGAAACTTTAATAACATTGTAAAAATTGCTTTTTTTAACTGCTTTTAACTGCATTTGGTGTTTTTGATTTTTCTGTATTTTACAATTTTTAATGGAGTGCTTTGAGGTTTTGTACATTTTTGTCTTGCCGTGCAGTGAGAACTGAATTCCTTGAATGAAAAATATATCTCTAATGAAATTTGGGGAAATAAATTTAAATGAAGTGCAGCAAAAAATTTTTTATGTACGCCGTTCAAGGAAGCCATGTTGTGTCTACATCAGATTTTTATATTACCATACTGATTTCAGTATATTTATGAGATTGAAATAGAATTTAACAACTAACTTAACTGCTAAATTAAAGATTTTTAATTTAGCTAGTATGTTGTTAAATACTTCCAGCTTTCCCTTCTTAAAATTATATAATGGAGTAATATTTTGTGTTGTGTGCCACACATAATAAATAATGAGATCCGAAGAAGCCATTTTAATTGCCTGGCACAAGTGTATTGCTGTACGCTTATTTAGACTAGTCTAATTTGTGTAACTTAAATCAAGGAAATGGCTTCAACATTTCTGACTTTTACAGCTACATAGTCCCTGGGGGATGGAGCCATTTGTCATGATATTCAAGAATCAAGGAAAAAGACTATTAATTACCATTATGAAAGATCATGTGTTGAAACAATGGAAGGATAAGTCGGAGACATCTGAGAAAAATATTAATTATTTGAGACATACAGGTATAAAAAAATGACTATTATGAATGATATGGACCTTAACAAATAATTAACAATCATGGTAGGTTTCCCGCCTATCTAAACAGATTCCACCTCTAGGAGAACTACTTATGCAAAATATGTAATTCTTACGCCGATGCAGCTCACTTTAACGAGGATTGTGTATTAAAAGGGAGTGTGAGGGCAAAGTATGGATCATTCAATGTGCAAGATTTTAATAAGAAAAATGGAAAGGCAAGAAGATATGCTAGGAAAATAATGAATATTATCAGTATGAATAAAACGACTATTGGAATTGAGAATTAGATATACTTTTATTTTTGTTTTATTTAGAATTGTATGTGTACGTGTTTGAGATCTGTGACGAGTTTCATTTAATTTTATCAACTCTATTATATTTTAATATTTTAGGCTCGGCTCTCTGGAGCTTGTTTAATTTTGTTGATTTTTTCAAGAGCAGCTGGGCTGGCTGCCAGCAGCCCCTCATTTTGGTTGGATTAGCCGGTTCTCCTTTTAGTAATATGGCCGGCTTATGCCAGCTAGGTGGACTGGGGGCTGCGCCCGTTAATACAATACAATACAATACAGCTACATAGTTTCCCATATTACATCAGTAAAACAAATTATCTATCAAATATACTCCAAGCAATTTTTTGAAAATCAATCATCGACTAAATGCTTTCTCGATCGGGGCTTGGAGCAGATGTTCTTGAGAAAAACGGAAATCGATTTTATATTCATCATTGAGGCTAGCAGTCATTATGATTTTGCCAGACGTAAAGAATACATCAAATCCAGAACTTAAGTACAAACGTTTTTCTCCTAATGATCAGTACTAAGAAACATTTTTAAGATTCATGAATCTGCAAGGTATCAGAAAGTTTCCCCAATAATAAAGAGTTTTAATTTATCTTAAATGGTAAGATGACTGCTATATAAAGAACACGGATGTCTTTCAGCGACTAACAGAACATAAATAAAGATTTTGGATAGACATTTAGGACACGGAATGCTCTTCAGAATCATCTGATATCAAATACTGCATAGATTAACTGCTTATATGAGGGTGTTTCAAAAGCGTTCTGAACTAATGTATTTTGGATTGTTGGCCGGACTAGAAGTTCTAATTTAAGAAATATAAAAAACAAGAGAAAACAGGGCGTTAGGAGTATGACGCTCGTGTATTTATAATTAAACCAAAAGAGCAACCTTAGACTGAAGTAGCGTTGAAAAAACTCTTTTTTGGACAATTAGACATACCTCTTTCTTCAGAACCAAAAGAGGTGTATTCTTGAAGAAGACGAATATATGTCTGATTTCTCAACGAAAGCATCCCTCCCCTTAGACAGACTGCACTCGAGAGCTTTGCTACAGTCAAATAAACTAATCCAAACTATATCTCATTACGTTCAAAATCGACAGATGTTGATTGGATATCTACATCCATCTAATACTAAATTTTGTTTTAAATGGACGTTTTAGATGTATTGTTTGTTTAGTTTTAAATTCTAAATTGGTATTTTCATTTCCATTAAGATAATTTTGATTACAAAATGGAAGATAAAAGACATAAAAATACAATATGAAAGATATAATATAAAGATAAAAATGTTGCAATTTTGTTCAGCGAAGAAAGCTTTACTTATTTCGTTGCTACTTATTCCTCTAACGATCATTTAAGAAAAGGATTTACAAAATCCAAAAAGGGCTTTTAAAATATTGTCAAGGTTTCGTAACTTCAACTCTCTTACCCACAGAAAAGGGAAACAATGAAATCAATTTTGCAAGAAATTGAATTTCGTTAAATGTAGCATTTTGAATTTTAATTTTTAAAAATATTTTTACAGCTGATAGTCTGAACCCAATGCTTTCTATGTTTTCCGAATCTAAATTCCCTTTAGAAATTTTAATTCCAAACATTAGAATGCGTTCACTTCAAGATTCACTGCGACATTATAAGCCTCTTCTCGAGTTTTACTTAATTCAGGCAATTTTGATCTCAATTTTTTTTTGTTTATTGTTTTGTTTGTTTCGAAGTTTTGGCTGTGGACATTGTTTCTCGCGCTAGTTTTTTTATAAAAGTTGCTAAGTTTCGGATATTTTTACTAGAAAATACTATGCGATCAAAAGTGCTATAGTCTGACCGCATAACATATTTGACGCAATATCTTAAATGGAGTCATATCGACGTCAAAAATGTAACACCATCTCTTTTACATTTCTTTATGAATATTTCATGAAACACCTTTATAAGATGAAATGAGGTTTGGTTTATTTGATTATGGTAAAGCACTCGAGGGCTATCTCCCTAAAGGGAGAGATGTCTTTGTGGAGGTTTTTCTAATGGAACCTGGCTCTTATACACGTTACACGTGAGAAAAACCACAAAGACGCGCATGCAGCCAACTTGTACGCAGGGACCTGAACCTCGTACTCGAACTACCAGTGTTCAGCAGCTTTTGCATCTCGGCCGCTTGTGAGCCTGTAGAACATAGTACTGAGTTTAGTTCGATGAAGTCATTTCTGCTGTAATGAGAAATGATCGAAAATAAAACAGCAGCTCAGCTTGTAGCCACCTGACGTTTCTATTTTAGGTTAACGTACGAGGTTAATGCTTAACATTTTAGACTAACTCCTACATTTTACTAATTGTTAGATTTGGCGTTAATTCTGTCCTATTCTCTCCTATTTTTACAATGCTTGATCAGACCAAGAAACTATTAAAATTTACGAGTAAGCGTCATAGCTAAAAGTAAGAGGTTATGAATCATAAGCCTGTTGAACTTGCGCAGCGTTGTTACCGTGTTAATTAAGCTTTCCTTCTGGATTTGGTAAATGGATTGCAGTTTTGAAAGCAGTATATTGTTTTTCAAATCAACTGAAACTATTAATCGGACAAGGTCACCTCAATTTGTATTTTTGTTTAACTAGAATCAATTGTTTTAGTTTTTGTTATCATTTAAATTATAAAATCGACGAAATGACTAATATGCGAATGTCTGTTTTGATTTTAAACTTGGAACTGAGTGCTGTATTAACAGATAAGGAACTACAAGGAGTGATATTTTGCCAAAGCATTTGGATATACTCTGTGATTATCCCTAAGGATGTACTGTTAGTTTAGTTAATTTAACACAGCAGAATTTATAAAAGCATTTATTTCAACACACTTGTTTTACGAGAGTTTGTCCTTGTGAAAAATATATTTAAACCGGGCACTTAGTAATTACGGTAGAGCTTCAATAAGAAGAAATTGAAAATGGGAAAATTATTGAAGCAATTAAAAATTCAAGCGTTCGAAAACTGTGGAAGAGTGAGCTTCTAGGATATTACATTTGTACGCGGATGTCTATTAAAGTAAAGCAAGAGTTATTGATTTTATTAATTACGAAAATTATTTCGATATTCAGATATGTCGAAACTTTAAAATCTAGAATATTTATTATTCAGTATCTTCCTATTAAAGTCATACCACACATTTTTCAGCGCCACATTGGCGCAGTTTCGCTTATTTATTTCCCACGGCTTTGCCTCAGTACTAAACGAAACGAAAGAATGGGGAACAGGAACAAGGAAACCATTCTCATATAATTTCTCCAATCAACTACTGTACTTGCTATAATTATTTTGAAGCAAAGTTTGGCTCACAAAAATAAATAATGTTAACTCTTGAAACCATAGTTAAAAGAATCATGCGACAGTAAGGAAAAAGATGTATGGTCTAATAACGAACGTTTGTATTCGGACACCTTTATCCTCCTAGTATGAGAAAGCTGGGCAGTCATTTGAGTTTTAACTCACATTTTAATTTAATGAGTTACTTATTCGAACACCAATTTTCTTTCTGAAGAACATCTCTTTCTTGAAATCCCAAGTCGTGAAAACCATTTTAGAAAAGAAGCCTAAACAACTCGTGATAGCTCTAGAAGTAACACACTAAAACAAGAAAATACCAATTCGTGTACCTAAGGGTTTTTTTTTTTGGTTTATTTGATTGTGGCAACATAGGCCAGGGCTATCTCTCTAAGGGAAGCGAAGCCTTCATGGAGGATTTTCTAAGAGAAACTGGACCGTATCCATATAATATATGGAAAAAACCTCGAAAACGGTCATCCAGCCAGTTCTTTCGCTTGGAATCCGGCTACCAATATTTAGTGATTTTATCGCTCAACCACTGCTGCGTCGGTACTACTGAGAGAAAAAGGTGCTTTTTAATAGTATCTTTACTTCAGAAAAGTGCTGTATAAGACTATATTTACATGAAAGCATTTCCTTTTGATACAGAATTCACTTGGATATTTGTATTTGAAAATAAAATGCCACTCAACAAATTGCTTTAACAAAAAAAGTCTTTTTTAAGTCTTTAATTTTTAGACTTACTCTGTTACAATCATTCTTTAAATTGAACTCCATTCGAACGTGACTGAAAGATCTAAAATTACAGCGAGAAGAAATCTCATGATTATTACCGGATTGTTCGATGTCTTGATAGTCTTCGTGCAAGAAAAAGCATACATAAATCAAATGGACGTTCCCCGGCTAATGGCAAAGTATTGGGTCATTCGGAAAACTTTGTAATTTTTCAAATCGAAGTGAATTTTCTTCTAATTATTTTTTTACCACGGAAAAGAAGTGAACTTAATAGAAACAAATGTTTAAATTCGGTATTTTCTGCTCACGGTTTGTAATTCTAGCGTGTATTATAGCAAAAGTTTTGTTTCAGTGCAGTGCTAAAAACAGAGAACATCAAACTTCATTTTCCTCATATTACGCACATTTATGTTATAAAAAATACTGTATATCAACAAACGTCTGTTTTTAATAAGATAGTTTAAACGTAGTTTGAGAACTTCAAGCATGGAAACTTTAGCCTTGAAGATGATGCCTGCTCCAGGCTACCATCCTATGTAAACAAGGATCTATTAAAAGGACCTATCGCCGAAAATCCACTACAATTCAGGAAGTATCAGACAGACTAAATACTTCACAAAATGCAGTTTCATCCGAAGATCTGGTACATAAGCTGCGTGAATATATGGGTACACCATATTTTAAAAGAGCAGAATGTGGTTGTTCGAGTTTTGGCATGTCTTTATTCCATGAAAAAAAATGAAGTTCCTTTTCTTACAAGGGTCATTACTAGAGAGGTAAAGTTGGTGCTAGGCAATAAGGTTACAAGAAAAAGGTCATCGGGTGAGCCAAAAGAACTTCCTTTAGTAACATCGAGATGAGGCTTTTGAATGGTCAGATTACAAAGAAATTATATACAATGAATAATTGTCACCAAATCAGACTACAAGTTCGGTTAAAGTACTGTTCCCAAATGAAGCAAAGCTCTTAGAGCTGCCCACTTGTCTAGGTTTTGTCTTTAATCATGACAATGCTGCAGCCCACATTTCAGTGAATGGGAGACAAAGTCTTTTGGAATATGTCTGAGATGTTTTTTGTCATCCCCTATATTAACTACACTTTACTCTCTTGGAATATAATCTTTTTACATCACTTCAAAATGTTTTGAATAGCCTGGAAGTCATTTCTTTGGAGTGTCAACAGCACCTCAATATTTTTTTAAGGTTCACCCTAAGTTCGTGACAGTTATCTTTAGTTTAAGCTACTTTCCTGTCCATCCTAATTTCAGCTTACAATTTTCTATCAGAATGTGTTTTTAGAATCACGTTTAATGCAAATGAGTAAGAGTAGCATTTAAGTCAAAGTTCCACTGACTTCAAGAGAGAGCCTCAGAGTTTTTTACTAGCGCGCGTTTGCCTTCTGGCTATGAACCGCTAAGCTGTTACTACACTCGGCCTCGATAGCTTCCCTAGCTTATTCCATATTTAGGGGCCAACTACTACGAATTTTGATAGCTTCGGCTATATCTTTTTAGTTAAGCATTAGTTAAGTTTTATTTCACATTATTTTGAGTTCAAGTTGAGGCTCCGTTGTACGCTTTGAGAAAGGGGCCCTCTGTTAATTCATATTTTGAGCAATGAAGGGTAATTAACCCTTCTCGAAATAAGTCTCTGTTCATGAACTAAAGCGAATATTCGCTTAGCTGTTCATAAGGTTCCCCCACATTTAATTTTTAGATAAAAGATTGGAACCTCACAACTTTTAATGAATATAACTAATGATTTCTTAAGAAAGAAGTTTTTCAGCTGCTGGAGAGATGGAAAGCAATCATAAAACAAAAGTGTTACTTACGTGATTCAATGATTCAATGAAATAAAGTTTTGTATTGCTTCGTTTGCATTTATCATCAAAAACCGCAGAATTTTCCGCATGACGCTGTATATCAGATTCCATTACTCTTCTAACTGAAATATTATACGAAAACATTGATTTAAGCTGTGCAAAAAATATAATATTTTCATGTTTTTCTTTCATCGGAGAAAAAATTATTGTTTTAAAATTTCTACTGTAGAACGTCAGACAAAGCAAAATTTGCTACTGGACGCGATAACCAGCCACTACAGCATATCCACACAATGCAATACATTGCATGATTCTTTACAATGTAAAGAAATAATTTCAGATTTTATTGAAAAAAAATAGGCCTCTCAAATATTTGGACTAAAAATTCGATTTTTCGAAAACAGATATGCATTTTATTTTAAGATTTTTCATCTCTAGAAAACATTTAGTCCAACTTAGTGAAAGTTTTTAGCTTTCAAAGATCGAAAAACCGAAGTTTAACAGCAATTGAGAACAGTTGAGAAATCAGCAGTTTATTACCAGAGCTCTCATTCACAGGTTCACAGTGAATGCATATTCATATGTAGAAGTTTGATAAGACTTTGTTTAGAACATGCTATTGCGATTCCTTATAATATTTAATGTATATTTCTTCTGTTCTTGAAACCTTACATTAGGAAGAACCATCGATGTTATTAGAAGTTGTTAGCAGCTGGTCTGTGTGATTAAAATTAATGTCTTGACTACTGTCTCAGAGGAGGAAGACATGCATCAGATTATTTGATCAAGGCATCTAAGATATTTAAAGGATTTACATACGTGTAACTAGTAGATGCATCTGCATTAAACTCTAGCCATAGAATGAAGTGCTAGGTTTACAAACTACTCAAGCAGGTGCCATTCTCGAATCTCAGACATGGTTATAACACAGACATGATTGCAGTGATAAATGGTTAGAAAGGATAAAGTAACCAGAGCTAAATATAGGTATGATATTCTGCAGAGAATATGTTTGAGTAGGTTTCGTCATTCAATTAAAATCTACGGAACTTTATACATATGTATTAAACTTTCTTGAGTGGTATGTAGAGTATTACTGATAACAAATAAAATGCTAAAAATAATTTTATGTAGAAATGATTCAATAAAAATAATGATACTTTATCAATAGCATTTAAGTTTAATAATAATAATAATAATAATAATAATAATAATAATAATAATAATAATAACAAAATGACATTATATTATAGTAAAAGATATTATGTTTAATAATAGTAATATGATGACAGTTTATTAATAACGATACTATTACGTATGACTAACAATTGCATAGAATATAACTAGGGGTAATTTTTCTATTTATGACAAATAATATTATAGTAAATAAATACTAGTAATTATTAGTAATATTACTACAAAAGATAATA
>KK116647.1:134547-178702 GCA_000611955.2 Stegodyphus mimosarum | reverse complement strand
TGGGCACAACGTGAGTAACATCCAACGTTGTGTCCCACGGGGGATTCAAGAAGGTGTACATGCAGGAAGTGGTGCACACCAAATGCATGTCAGAGAGCATAGACCGGAGCATTCGGCGGTTAATTATTGGAGATCCTTTCTCCACGTCACGTGACTTCCGAAGCCGGTTGCCTCCAGGATCAGGTAAATATGTGTCCACCTAAACTATACGCAACGGATTGCATGAAGTACACTTGCCTTCACGGGTACAAGACTTGACGCCCGGTGAGGGGTCATAGTGCGTGGACCATCGAATGGCATCAGGTTCTGTTCACGGATGAATCTTGTTTCTGTCTGCGGAGGAATGGTGGCTGCGACGGATACGGCGGCGACCCGGAGAACGCTACAAAAGAGCCTATTTAGTCGAGCGTCACACCGGTACTACACCGGGTATTATGGTTTGGGGTAGCATAATGTTTGATCACAAGAGGCCTCTGGTACTTATTAACGGCAGTTTGACAGTGGACCGCTACGTCACGCAAGTTGTGGAGCCTGTTGTTCTGCCCTAATTGCAGGGCGCACGCAACACAGTATTCCAGCAAAACAATGCCAAGCATATGTCGCAAAGGCTACCTCAGGGCTTCTCAAGCAAAGGCTTCGCAAAGGCTACCTCAGGCTACCATGAATGAACTCATTAATAGCATATCTCGCCGGATTGCGGCGTGTATCGCTGCCCGATGTGGGCACATTAGATACTGAATAAATTGGTTTACAATGTTTTATGTGTCTGTTTTTTGATCATTTGCATATCTATCTCACAACTCTTAATCCTACAATTTGCATGACGCACGAGCATTCTTTATTGGTGTTGCAATTTCACTTTTGAGGAGTGTATGAGTATCCTGGGAGCCGTTGAAACAGCAGATAGTAGTCAAATTATGCTTTTGCATAGCATATTGGAATTCACATTTGCAGACAAATCAACCTGAGGTCTCTGCGGACAGATTGAATGAATACTTGTTTGTGTCCCCTAACGGCTGTTCTAATGCCAGTTGTAAACACTGTCACATGTGAAAGACGTTTCATCTGTCGCCAACACATGTACAATGAAATCACTGCCAGCTTCATGTTGCTGGAACATTTCACAAGAGTCAATGCGTTGTTGAAAGCCATTTAAAGGCAGACAATGTGCCTTTGTATTATGGAGTAATTACTACCGCTTCGTTCCTAGTAATGCCATGTTCGCTTTGTTTGTATTCATATTAAATGCATGTCTAATCAATATCCAATCTATTTCAGATATGCTTAATTTTATCGTACTATATTATCTTCCTGCAATAACGACGGATGTCCAAGGTTTTGAACAACTATATCTTGGAGATTTTAAATCTGAAAAACATATCCAGTATTTCTCAGTTTATGATTTAAGTTGCAGATGACATTACCACCAGCATGACGACACGATGGATAATCAGTGAAAATGTATCTCATACTAGTTCGTAAGGCATTGCTATTATATTGAACAAAGTACAATATTCTCGAACAGAATATTTTATTATTACCCGAATGATTGCTGTTATATGTGACATCCAAACGGGCCGTTCTTCGTTTGTAAATAAAATATACAATTTTATGACTTATTATGCAAATTTTCTTCTTCCGCAGATGCAGCGATGAATAAATATGCTTTGATTTATTCTTATCTCTTATGCATCTTCTCAAAAAATAGGCATTTCAGAAAATACATTAAGTTTCCAGCATAGTTTAGTTTCAGTATATCAGATATAATGTTATAGTTCTTCATTTGTGCTTTGTTTTCGAAACCTGTGAGACTTAGATATAACATTTGGGTCTTTTCTAAGCCCTTCAAGAAAGGAATTTTGTCCTGCATATTTTCTGCGGTCTTAATGGGACTCCGTGCATGATGTCAAAAAGTATTCTTTTTGGCTTACAAAATGCTTAAAGCTTTCACAGCGAAGTCGCCCAAAACACCCGTGGTATCAGACATCGGCAGGTTACCCGAAATGTTTGATTACATTTTTCACCCAGTGCTTTCCCTCATAACGTTAATGCATGGTTCAATGGTTTCGGGAGTTGACATCCCAATCATTCTTTCGAAGTGACTAAAAGTAGCTCTGTTATATGAATTCTTCTTCCCTTTCCTTAATTTAGCGTCAGCTTTTAGTGTTCATGCTCGTAGTTGCAATCTTATTATAAAGGCAACTGCACCCAATAAGGGAAACCGAACAAAGATCCCTAAGAGAGAAATAATCGCTTAAACCAGTTCATATTAACGCTGTAGCATTCTACTTGACATGGGAGAAAGTAATCTATTCCAATAAAAATTCGTATATACGGGCGATTTAAATGGGTGAGAGGAATAGATTTCGGTCTATACCGATATAAAAGAGTTAACTTGAATTTTAATTTCACCTCCTGATGCAGATGAAAGTGTACGCAGTGATCTCCCTTCAAGAAATATTGTTATATTTTGTCTATAAGCTGTTAGGAAATTCCATTATTCGGGGTACTTTTCTTTAACATTATCGAGGAGAAGATAATGCTTATTTACGAAATGTTTGAACTGTTGCATTTATTCACGAAATTACAGTACATGCTGAAGTCACTGCGGTTAGGCCTTTTGCAACTCTTATTTCAATTCCAACAAGTTACTTAACAATTCGTGTAATTTGCAACAAAACAGAATGTTATTAAAATTTAATATGACTAACGGTAATTCTACAACTTGTCATAATCATAGTTCTTAAGTTTCAGTAATATTTCAGAAAATATCATAATTTAAGTTTAAACATATTCTTTGACAACAGTCTTGACATGCTCCATGCTTTACTTTCTCTCTCTTTTTTTGCTACTGCGAGAATATTCACTCCTCTCATTACATTCATCACTTTCAAAGGAAGTTCTGTGTTGTACTTTCCGAATTTTCTTATTATTCCAGCTCGCTAGAGTAAATTTATTAGTTTATTGACTATCATAAATATTCCATATCATCTTATTCCTTTTTTGCTTTTTATGACATGTCATTTTCTCTCTCAGTAATTTTGTTAATGCCATGATTTCTTTTCCTTTCACAATTCAGTATAATAGTGCTTAATAATTTAATATCATTAGATTTGTAGGAGGAATTTATGTTTTAAATCTATCTGTGAAGAGTATTTTAACATTCTACCTAAGGTTTTTCATAATACTTCCAGATTTATATTCAGTTTCAAAAAAACATACGTTGTTTTTTTATTAGAAATGAATTATTCCCTTAGTATTCTTCAGTGAACAGGGCGAGAGTTTAAAATTAGGTAGATGAATTTGAAATGTATTAGTAATTCCTTTAACCTATATCTCCCCACGCATTGAAAAAATTAATACTTTTTTATAACTTCTTAAACATGCGTTTCTCTGAGTCTATGCATGGATATAAAATCAAAATCTTACCGAACTTTTATTAGTTTGATTAATACAGCCTGTCCTAAAAGTAGAAGAATGGTAAAATCCACTGCTAATTATTCTTACTCAGGTGGAATGGGAGAAAGTATTTTATGCAGAGTCCAATGCTATATTTTTTACAGTTAGATGATGGTTTTTCTGTGTGAGTTTTTAGCTGGCATATTCTTTGTCTATTTTAGTAATATGTTCATTTTGAATCTTTAAGACAGTCTTCATTAGCCTGTGGAACACCCAGTTTTCAGCAAGATGGTTTTCTTGGAATGAAAGTCCAAATAGGCAAATGTAATGCGTCTTCGAAAGTCAAGCAGGCTGAGATCATCATAACTAAATAACTGATTGAGCTTCCATTAAGCAACAAATGCTGTTTCAAACGCTTTAAGAAATAAAGGCCAGTATACTTTCTTTCCTTGAATTGAAGTAGCATAAACTGCTGCATGATTATCAAATATGTCAATTCCGTTTTTATATTTGTTGTAGGATGCAATGTATATTGGTATCTTTACCTGTTTTCTGCGGACATTACTGAAATAACACGACTGCCATTTCATCGAACTGCTGCAACTCTGTTTTTGAATCAAAACTGCTAGATTATAATACACGTTCCATTTTGACATTGTTACAGAGGGTATAACTAGGCATTTAGACATTCTGCGGTCTCTAACTGTACCTGTAGCGAAGATGTTTTTATTTGCAAGAACGAGTAATAATTCATTGGAAGTAAAGGAATTATCCATATAAATCTTACGTATCTCAGGGTTTGTAACTGTTGACAGCATATGCTGGACAACTGTATGAAATAATTGCTTATTCACGATTTTCTTAGTTGTTTCTCCTTTTGTGTCTTTGAATTTTTATTCTTCTCCAAAATTCAACCACGCAAAATCGAGAGAAATTTAGTTTACTTCAATAAATTTCAGAATACAAACTGACTTCTTTATTAAATGCTTGAAACATTAATTCATTCCTCTTCCTCGGCATTTCACACACCTGTCTGTTACGTGATGTGCCTCTGCCAGCTAGACTACAGTAAGTGCCTGGGTTAGTTGTAGAACAGCAATGTTTGGAATGCAACATAGAAAGAAAGGAATTATAGAAAGAAAGAAAGAAAATTATATCCATTACAAACTGATGGGGATTTGGTAGTAGTGGATTTTACCATCGTCTTATTCTTAGGACAGTTAAAAATGCAAGGAAAATTAATCTTTTAGGAAAAATTTTCTGATAATGTTTTTTACTGGTATAAAAGTAAGGAATATTATCTCAGTAAATTCATATTTTTGTTTTTCTTAGAGCTCAAAATTTTAATAAATTTGTACGTTGAAGACATAAGCGAATAAAATCTGCAAAAATTCCCATTTTAAAAAATTAATAAAAAATACATAAATTAATTCTAACTTGCCACAAAGACAAATATGTGTAAATAGTAAATCGTATTTAATTTGAATTAAATTGTTTCAGAGATCTTAAACAAAGACCATTCATGTGTGTTGTCCTGTTTTTAGGACGATGAGGAAATATGGGTTAAGGCTTATTTCGTGAATTTTGATAACACAAATTCTGTCTATTTTTTAATTCTTTCACAGTGAAGTCGCCCCAAACGTCCATGCTGTCAGACATCAGCAGGTCATCCAAACGCCTGAGTACATTTTCTGCGTGGTGCTTTCCACTATCACGTTAGTGCATGTCTCATTGGTTTCGGGAGTTCCTAAATGACATGTCAATCATTCTTTTGAAAAGACTCAAAGCAATTCTCTTATTTGGATGCCTTTCTCAGTTGCAACCCTGCCCTAAGTCGAAACTACACACAGTGAAGGTAACCGCACAAAGATCCCCATGAGAGAAGTAATCGTTTAAGCAGGTTCTTATTAACGCTGAAGCATTCTGCTTGGCATGGAGGAAGGAAATCGATTCCAACAGAAATTCGTATATAGGGTGTTTAAGACGTTTGAGAGGAACAGATTTCGGCCTCTACCGGTGCGAAAGACTTAAAGGAATTTCGGCGTGGTTAAGTTTATATGACTTCAGCAAAACCCAGGGCTGCCTGCCTTTGGAAGGAAGAAAGTCTTCTTAGAGGTATTTCTAAAGGAAACTGTCTCGAATCCACACTGTACATTGGAAAGAGCTCGAAAATACTTTTAAGGGGTTAAAAAATTAAACTATGAAAAGATGCCCATTCTGTTTATGCATAGGTAATGATTAACTCCAAAATTTATTTATCAAATTTACCTGAAAACCCTTCCAGGTCTACTATAAAGTAATTTCATTTTCAAACAAAACCATTTCCGCCAATAGGTAACAGTAACAAAAAATAAATAAATATTTAAAAATTTAAAGTTTTTAACAAAGCTCTCATCAAATTATAAAAGCTCGTTCAGAATGAATTGCTAAAATATATAAAACACCTTTCTTAAAGGGTAAAAAATTACGATATTTAACAATGCTTTCTTTGAAAAAGATGAGATCGTAATTTCAGTTCCAGTTTCCTTTCAAAAAACTTATTACATTTCATGATATAGAAATAACAAATAAGTAAAGGAAAAGTAAAGGCTGAAATTCTTTGCCTTAAGGCTGTTTGCTTAAATTGCAGTAAGTATATATACATATATAAAATATACATATATAAAATATACATATACATGTATAAAATAAATATTAATTCTAAAGTAACGAGTCAATAAAGTTTTGGAGCCGCGAAAATTACTTTTCAAGTATATAATTTTACGAAAATGGAAAATGTCTCAAAAAATTAGATGTGAGGATTATTTTTGTTCGCATACATCGCATTTTGTAGCTTTCGTCTCAAATAATAAATATTGATCGTAGTGGGAAATATTAAATTTTGCAATAGTAAGAAACATTCTAATACGAAAAATTAAACTGATTGCTTAAAATAAAAAAAATGGAGAAACGGAGCTCCAATACATATTTTAAGTATTCAAATAGTCTCATAGAAAACTCTTTTTATCCCTTAGATTTTTTTATCAAGGCCTCTATGACACACCTATCTTTTTATGTTCATAAATGAATGAAACCGAAACAATATAAAGGTACGGGTGTCCTTAAACTTCATTTGCTCTGAGTTCCAAATCTTTCAAATTTTATTTTAATATGAAACATAAAAGAATTATTCATATACATTTAATATAAGCTATTGTAAAATACTGAATACAAGCAGAAGCAATTACAAACTGCAGAAAAACAACAGAACGAGTTATGATCTCTTCCGCCTGTGAGGAAAAAGAAAGATATTTTCTTGAACAACCACCTACAGAACACTAGTGAAGTTCCTCCGTGAAGGGGCCGAGCGGTAGAAGCTGCTAAATCGAGCGGTAAAAGCTGCTAAAAGCTGGTAGTTTAGTCCAAAGTTCGCGTCCTGGCGAACAGGCTGGCTATATTGGCGTTTTCGTGGTTTTCTCATATGTATAACGTGAATAGAGCCTATTTGTCTGTCCTCTACGGAGCATCTCTCCCTTTCTATATAGTGCCTAATGGTGGAGCACGTAATAAAACAAGTTTCATTGTGATCATTTCAATTCTTCTATCATAATGTTTATTTTATTTCTGAAGTTCAAAAGATGCCTTCTATGGACTCTACACCGTAAAAAATTGTTTACTGGATTATAATATTATAATACTGGATTACTGGAATGGATTATAATATTATTACTGGATATGATATGTTTTCTGGATTACAATATTATTGTAACTATTACAAAATCAGTAGCTGAAACACACTTTTGCCAAATCGCGTAATGGAGGACGATTATATAACGACAAGGAGCAGTACGCGTTCTGACTGGCCTGCCGCTTGGTATTCATTTTATGATGTCCGCAGAATTAGGGCGCGGCAACAATTAATGGCTTCTTCACTACTTCTGACCTTTTCCTTTAATTATTTATTACTTCGATTTCCAGGTACGTGATCCCCAACCATTTCTTGGTATCAAATAAAGAATGTGAAAAGATAATGATTTTCATTTTTTCCCGTCATTTGTGTAGAGAGAAAACTGCATTATATTCTGATAAATTCTTTCATTGCCTATCTAAATTGTGTTAAACTAAATGAAAGAATGAGCAAGTGCAACAGAATGGAATCCAATTTGAACGTCTTATTTATACCAAAGCATAATTTCAAAGTATCTGGTCTAGCTGTAAATATTAATGAGGTGCATAATGATATTAGGGACAGACAAATGAGGATAGCAACGGTGTAAGAGATCCTGTTCAGATACCTAGGATAATTCACTATGATTCAAGGTTTCTGATAAACACCAGAGTTTGTGATTTTCTTATGGTGTTAAAACAAGATACGCAGACTAATTTTGTTGGCATTGTTAACGGTGATTTCTTGAAAGTAACACCTATAAGGTATTTCTCCCTCCTTCTTAGCATGCCTAAATGGTGTAATCATCAGCACACTCGGCGCGTATTCGAGAGTTCCAGGTTCAAATCCCGTCGAGAGCATTGCTCTTTCTTCACATCTCCTATTTCAAAAAATCCTAATGACTTTACACACCTAATACGGAAGCGGATTGCAACGTTATTTCCAAATATCTTGTACGTAATAACCAGGTGGCTGATTACGTTGTTAGGCAGAGTGATGATCGACTACTCAAAGTTGTTATGAAAGGACTTCCGACTGATATGCCTAAGGAGAAGATTGAGTGCGAATTGACTGATCGTGGTTAAGGCTAGAAAGGTGGCACAGATGGTTAGGATTAAAACTAAAACACCTATGCCTTTGTATCAATTTCAGTTACAACTTATTGCTGGAATTGAACGCATTTATGAAACCACTAGATTTTTACTTCTTATAGTCTCAATTGTTTCTTACATAACGAATGGCGGTACGGTCCAGTGCCACAATTGCCAATACTTTAATGATGATTCTAATGCCTGTATGCTAAAACCTAGGTGTGTGAAATGTGCGGGACTGCACAGAACCACCGATTGTTCTACTAAAATTCTAGAATTGGTTAAGTGCTGTAATTGTGGTTAATCGGCCATACTGCAAAGTACCGTGGGTGTGTTGGAGTTTTTTCTCTAATTTAAAGTTTTCAATGTTCAATAACACATGAAAGTCAAGAGTATGAAAAAACAACTTTAAATCATATCACTATAATAAATACTGCATGGGTGTAAATTTGTGTGACAGACAAGATAAAACAATATATAGACTGTAAAACCTGTGTGTTCAAATATAACAGTAAATAGTACAAGATAATACTCCAACAGTAAAGTATTAACAAAGCGTTGTGTTTAAATTTGGGCAAAAACCCGTTCAAGTTTTAATTAAATTTATTGGGTCCAGTGTTCTAAGTTAAAAGGGAAAACATACAAGTTAAGTTAAATTAAATATTTCATTTATTAAAGGTAAACAGAACTAGTAACAATATACATTAGGTGGTGGAGGTGTGGTTCAAAATGAGAATAAAATTTTTCATACCGTTTGCTCTACAAAGAGGGGATCCCCAACAGAAAATCACAATTACTTAGCAGCGTGCATTGAAGAAACATTCTGCCACTTGACAGCGTACATTGATGAAACATTCTGCCACTTAACAGCGTACATTGATGAAACGTTCAGCCATATTGAATCTAAAAATGAAAGAGAATGTAAGTTAATATGATGGGCAAGTAATGAAGTCATAGAGCCTTCCGCCCCTTCTATCTGGGTATCGTGCTTACTGCGTCGCCGACCATCGGTGGTTTTCTCTCCGCAAATTCTTCAGCCATCTTTCCACTGTTACGTAGACCTAGTACTCGGGATGGAGCGACTGCTTTCTGGTCTGTCGATAACCTTCAGAAAAATTTTCTGAAGGTTCCCGTCTGGCGCAAACTTCAGAGTCTCCTCTCTCTCATAGATCGCTGCACGCCCTTTTTCTTCTTCTTGCCAATCTCTCGTTTGGCGATCTTAGACGGTCCAAAACCAGCCAAGTGCATGGCAACCCTAAGAGCAGATTAAAAACTGGAAGGCGAAGCAAGGGGGTTGGTTAGACAGAAGTTGGCGAATAATCGCCTACCCTCCAGGGTCATCAACCTGACAAGCAGGAGCTAGCCTCGTTCAGGGTCCCATTTTAGCATGGAGAACGCCTGTAAGAATGCCAATCACCCCGACCCCTCAACCTTGGCGTGGCGTAGCTGCATACAAAACAAGCTGATTCAGCAAGGTGCAGATTTCGCACTTGACGAAAGATATTTCTCAGACCACTGTCTGGAAGAGCAAGCAAACGTCAAAACAAAGTCGTAAATCTTGATTCCCAAAAGCAACGTAAAAGTTTTAGAAAAGAATTAAGGATTTGTTTTTAAATACTAAATTAATAAAAGACCGAAGAAAATTTCTTCAATTAAAATATAATAATCACATGGAAAAATTTTAATGTTTTCTACAACACCAAACACGACCACCAGAGTCAGAAAATATGGATTCCAGCTTACCAGAAAAGGGGGTACGTTAACAAAACCTAATTAAACCTTAACATCAACTTGTGTAAGGCAAATAACTTTAAAAGTGTTTTTTTAAAAAAATTGACCTTAAGGGTCAACTTAACAAGAAATTAAACATTAAGCAAACAAGTTAAGAATAAGTATTAACTAAACAAAAAAATTTAAATAGTTAACAAAACTACCTTAAGGAAAAAGAAAAAAAAATTACTCAAGCAACTTAAATTCAGAGTTAACCAAAACTGTCAAAAAATTAAATGACAACAATTCCTTTTCAACAAGGCAAACAAATTTAAGATCATCTACAAAATAAAATAAATTAATAACTTTTAAGTCTGATAACAGAATTAAGATAAATCATTACAGTTAAGATATTTTAATTCAACAACTGAAGTACGACTAAGTATGTATTACATAACAGATGTTCCAAATTTCTTAAACGCTTGATTTCTAATTCAGATCCAAGATTTAGAATGAATTCTGAGGGCAATGTTAATTTTGGTACAACATTTCTTATGCTGACGTGATAAAGGTAAAAAAACCTGTTCCTATGCTTTCGAGTGAAGAAAATGGTGATCAATCTACCTTGTTTTAATTTTAGTGAATTTTCGCAAGTACTGAAAGATATTTTCGGGCTTGTTAAGGAACTGAGTAGTACGTTCAAGGGCATTTCTTTGCTTAATATAGTTAGGAAAATAGCACACCGCATCCCTGAAATTAAATCTACGGATAACAACTTTGAATAAAAACTATTATTTTTTCTATTTTTGAAAACATACTTAATGCTGATAAATAAATATATTTAATAATATTAATATTCTTCGTCAGCTTTTCTTATGAACTTAATTAATATATAATTACTTAGTATATTTTTCGTTCATCTTTAGGCAACATGTTTGTTCGTACTTCCTTGTTTTGTCACCTGCCTTTCAGCTTACCATGAGTTAAGTATGCAGTGAATGTTATTATTGAACGTTCTTTTCATGAACGCTTCAACTTTATGGACTTATTGTTTCGTTAAGCTTTCTTGCAGCATTTATCATCGTGTATACAGTTATTTTGTGGAATTTACTTCGAAGTTTTTAAGTGTGTTTTGATGAGAGGTAATGCATTTTTACCAGCGACGCTGGTGTTTTGCACTATAATAATTTTACGAAATTTCAAAATCTAAAAATTCTTAATTTACTAAAATCAATTCTTGGGGAATTTAAAATAGCCACACATAGATAGCTGTTATTCAGTGGTTGACAAATCAAGAGTTCCTTTTCATTAAATGTATACAAGATATACTAATTTAACTAAAACTTGGAATTAAAGATCTCTTAATGCTTTCTTAATGCTATCCTAAATTTATTTAAGACAGAGTTAACCCATAAGAGGTTTAATTTTATGTAAGTAATTTGGAAGAGGCTGTAACTCATAGTTTAAAACTTTCTCGGAAAGCAAACATCAGTGCATTTGAGCCGCTGTTAATGCTCTAGGCAATTAAACGTTTAATGAAATAATTCTGCTTTCATGTTGTCATTAGATTTACTATATGTAAGCAACAACTCTAATGCGACTAACTAAAATAGTAACAGGAATAATAATACAAAGTAAACAAAGAGCTAAATTTCAGCAAAACAATATAGAATTTCCTACGTAATAATGGACTTTAATATAAATTAATATAGGATCCCAGTTCACGTTAATAAATTATTGACCAAAAGAGAGGAAGAAACTGTTCCTTTAGTAAATTACAAATTTCACAAAAAACGATTTCCCAACTCTTATAATAAATGACGCATGTAACAGAACTTATAAGATCATTAAATAAATGCATTCCATTTTGTTTTTATACGAAAGATTGAAGAACGAATAGTGGTTGGGCGCACAAATTTCGAAAAATATTATGATGTGCTTTGCCATTGGATTAAGTCCCTTATTTAAAGTAGTTGACTCACGTCTAATTTCGCATTGATCTGAGAAATGATTACCCCCCCCGAACGGCGGGCTCTAGCCGTTTAATGGCGTTAGTCAATACTTGGGCGGGAAGTGGTGGTCACTTTATTTTAGAGGCACCTAATAGGTGGTCCACCGTTGTCTCCTATAAAAGGACGGACAAATTACAAGGTTAGGTCAAGGTAACAACATGATAATATTAATACAAAAAGAGTATTGATCATACGTGCGAAAAGCCTCCTCTTTTACATTTGTTGTATATCTCTAAAAGCCTTTTTGTTGTGAATATGATGGTGTGGGAGGAGAAAAAGAAAGCGCCTCCAAGCGTCTACCCTCTTAATGTAGGATCATGCATTCTATGATAAAAATATTTACTTCTGAGCGTACTATCAAAATTTAAGGCTTGTTTCGTTAGTTTTAAGACAACTTTATTTCAATGACTCAAGAGATATAATAATAAAATATTTTAGATTATTCTATAGTATTTCCAAAACAAACAAACTTCTAATAACCACCATTTAATTCCATTTTTATCCTTTACAAGTGATGAATTTCAATAATTCTAATAATTTATTTTTTCCAATGGAGGGCATTCGCCTATAATGGCAATGGTCCCTCCTAAGGACAGAAGTGGTGCCCGTTTTATTGGTTTATTGGCCCGTTTAGTTGGTTTTATTTATTCGGTATAGCAGTCAGACGACCCTAACCACTATACCATTTGGGCGGCCATAATTCTAATAATAGTTTTATTTGTGTTTTGATAAGAACTTAATATATGTTCTTCAATTTTCACTAAGAAGCTGCCCAGAGTCTAGAGTGGTTAGGGAAGCCGACTGCAATAGCAAAGGGCTAGGTTCGAATCCCGGAGATGGCATGACTGTAAGTGTGCGTTCCTTCATAGGAGGTAAAGGTGGCCCACCTATTAGGTGCCTTCATAATAAAGTGACCACCACTTCGGGCCTTAGTTGGGCCAAGAAGAAATCAGCTGAAGACCTGCCATTAGTAAAAAAAAATCACTGATAAAATTTAATGTTTTATTATAAAATAAAACTACAAACAATAAAACAGAGTTTCAGAAGTCTTTCTATAATAAAAATGTTACTTAAATGAAATTCGTTTGTAATAAATTCATCTGAACTCTTTCCTTAATATAAGGTTCCGCATTGGGAGATTTAATGTTTCTCATCTTTCTTTGCAATAACATTCCGAATGGTTTAAAAATATTATATAAAGAACATTCGTTCAACTATTTCTGATGTTTTAAAGGTTGTCCAATAAAGAACGGAGAAACGGAATAGTTATTTTATGTTATGCTTTATTTACGTCCACAAAAATTGTTTCTTTTTTGAAAAGAAAATAAAATACGCCCGGAGTTAGGAAAAAATATGACATTGTATTATGCACTCTTTTCGGAAACTCTTTGTTTTAGAAGCCTTTATTTATCTACGGCATATGTTCTGTACTAGAGCAATGTTGTTCTATTATTTTCGTTTCCCATACCCCAGTCATCCAATCTAATCATACCAACGAGTCATCTTCCAACGTCACACGCGATTCGACGCGCCTTTTATATCAGTCACAGTAAGAGATATGAACAGGAAATTCTGAAAAAGAATTGCTATTCAGTGGAAATGTTCTTGAAATTTAAGATGTTTTGCTTGGGGCAATCTTATCTCTAGCTAAAGGAGTCGTTTTATAGCCAGTTAATACAGAGGCTGTTCGCACATTTTTTAGACGAAGTATATTGTATTCACAAAACTAAATTACACTAAATTCTTGTGTTTTAAATATTCTATTTGACATCCCTTATTCTGAACTATACTTCGACACCGCAATTTCCAGGATAATAATCCCTTTTGGAGTGTCAGAAGAGGTATTCTATCCCATTCCTTCCGAACAGCTTTCCAGAGTCCTGTTAGGGTTTTGGGACAACGTTTGGATGATGCAGTTTTTAAACGTCCGAAAGCACAAAAATCCATAGGTGACACATCGGGAGATTTAGCAGGGATATCAGTGAAGGGTATGGCCTCGATACCAGTTTTTTGTTCCATTTCTTTTAGAAAATTTACAGTGGATTTTGATGTGTGACTGCTAGCTTTGTCCCGATGGAGTCTCACAGACGGATGGCACTGTGGGAAAAGCGATGATATTTCATTCAGAAAAATGGGCGATAAAATATGTTCCTGATAGTATTTAGAGTTAATCTTGACATTTTTTTTGCACTCTCTTTATTTTTAACTTGCCATTATAAAAAAAACCAGCAACAATCATGAATCCCTTAGAAAAATTTTCTTTCGATTCTTTGAACCATTTACTTAATTTTTTTCTCCTCTTTTATGATAATAAATGGCTCTTTTTTTGTTACAATCATTTAAATACATATTTAAATACATGCTTCATCTATTGTGACAATTGTTTTCCATTTTTCTTTCAATAAGTGTTTCTCTTATAGAATTCTGCAGCGTGTCCTACGTCGAGCGAAATGCTTTGGAAGAAGACGATGCACATTGCGTTTTTTCGCTTTCTTAAGATTTAAATCGACGTTTATCATTTTGTTTACAGTGCACACCTAGCATTTTAATGATTTTGCAACTGTTCTTGGACTAGGGGGATTTTCCTTTAACATTCAACAACGTACCTTTGCAATAGTCGAAGATGTCCGTTTTTTCCTCGGATACTTTTTTGGAATTTTTGTCCCACTGGAGGCTCCAATTTGACGTTTTTTACTTTCTTGTTGATGATATTACCTATCGACGCTTTAGATATCACAAAACCATGACTCTCACATCGTTTTTGGATAACGAAATATGCATATTTCTCTTCGGAAAGAGCGTAAATGTAGCCTTCGAAATACTGCTTTGTTCAATTCGCTACTTAGAATAAAAACAAAACTTTCGAGCCACAGACGATAATTTTGACTTTTGAAAACATAGTACACTTGCAATGACTTCTTTTGCAGCAAACGAGTTTTTAGTACCGCTTACCAAAAGTCGTCTAAAAAATGTGCGAACAGCCTCTGTAATCTCGTTTTGCAAATGCATGCAGGACTAAATATATCTGTGAAATAAGTTAAGTTTTCGAACTGAAAGCATTTTGGTCACTTGACACTTTTTAATAAGCATACAGAAAATTCAAATTTTATGTCTTATGTGCAGAAAAAAAACACCAGTAACAAACTGGTTTCATTTTACTTTTCATATGATCGCTGATATTTCAAATATCATTAATTAAACATTTATGAGATGTATATAAAGTTACTGAAGATACCTACTTCGGAAGCTTTTGATTGCAAATTCTCAGAAGGTATCTTTTACGTCATGCAAGCATAAATATTAAAGTTTGGGATAAATTATTACTTTTAGAAATATTAATAATTCAGGTGTTTGCACCTGTCAAAATTCGGTATTTATACGACCACAGTTGAAACTAAACATCGAGCATAGCGTTGGGTATTCGATTTACTGATTATCCGTGAGTGGTCACCGCGCGGATAATCGGCACACTGGTCACTGCATTTGTCCAGGCCAAACTTTCATAGTGCAAGGGAAGTTTGTTTTTAACTGTTCTTTTCGTACAAGCGGTATTGGTTATAGGCATACTTGTTCCGCATCTTATTTAAAGACATCCTACAAGATTCGTCCAACTGTTTCTCTCCTTGTGAGAGAGGAGTCGTGGGCGCAGGGCTCAACGCATGACGCCAGCGCGGACCGAAAAAAGACCACTTATAATGCCCCTCCTGAGAGGCCCGAAGGCACCAGGACAGTACAGACTATCCCTTCGGATACCAGGAAACAAGTCCGTATATTTTATACCTCTGTCAAGATTGCAAGAGTACAGATCTCTGCCTGATACAAGTGATATGATTACATGTATCGGGTCATAATGCACTGATGCAAAATGCAACACTGAGAAGAAATCAGTTTAGATGAATGAAATATAGGCAAAGTATTTCTCCAGGTAACATTCCTTTCCGTAATGTTTCAAGGTCATAAGTTAAAACATACGTGAGAAGAGCGAATTCAAATGTGAAACAATAACAACTGCTATAGTCGACATGGTGTTTAATGCAAGCGTCAAACGCGCATATTTTTTGTCGCACAGATGCTGCATGTCATTTTATGGGATGAAGTTCCACGTCTGTTGCCTTAACTTAGTTAGTAAAATCAGCAAAGGTCCATGTTGTTTGTAATTGACTCTAACTTTGTCTGCTTGATGGGGGAAAGATCAAGTAATCTCTAAGGTTAAGACAGCTTGTTGACACTCTGTTTAGCATGCTGTGTGACAGAAGAGGTGTGGGGACGAGCATTATCCTATGAGAAAATGCCCTCTGGAATATTGATGAGGAATGGCAGCACAATTGAAGCAATCCGCAATTTGAAGTACGAATTTGCTGTTAAGGTGTGCGCAATAACGAGGAGAACGGTCCTGCTGCCATAGGAAATTGCCCCCCAGACAATGACTCCTGGCGTAAGTCCAATGTGTCTACGCCGCAGAGAGTTCGGGTCCAAGCGCTCGCCTGGTCCTTTTATAACCAACATACGGCAATCACTGGCCCTAACACAGAAATGGTTGTTATCTAAGAACATAACAGATCTCTACTCCGCCCTCTCAAGTGCTGTAACTTGACAGCATCGAAGTCGCAGAAGGCGGTGATTTGGTGTTAGTGATATTGCCGATACAGGACATCTGACTTGGCGTTCTCTGACGAGTCATCGACTGGTTATAGTTCGCTGTGTTGCTCTAGTGTCAACATGTGTGCCGTCGTTCCCAGTTGTGTACCTTCTCATGACCATTGTTGCCAACACATATGTATAATGGGTGCATTTCTGCCAAGTCTTTCAGAAGTGTCTTTTTTTAGCGTACTTTTGTTAATATGTGTATATGTACAGATACCAAATTTGTTTTCATTCATTAATATGTTTAAGCAACAACGAAACAAATAATAAAAATGAAGCAAATGCGTAATGAGTTTACATATTAACATTTTTATAACTAAATATACATTTTTTAAAAATTTAATATTTTGATGGATCAAAGTGTTATTTGGGTTTCATTCAGTTACTCAGGTATATTTGTTGACAATTCTTTTACTGCTCTAAAATTTTTATTTTTAATTTTTATTCTTTTACTTTAATATTTAGGCTTTTATACCGCTTTATTTCTCCAAGTTTAGTTTCCCTAAATTTATTATTCATTGCTCCTTGATATCAGTTTATTTTGACATGTGGAATTTTGATTTTCAGTTCGACTGCAGGTTTGCGAGAATATATGCTTTCGCGATTTTCATATTTGTTTCTCCTAACCATGTGTAATAATTCTGAACAGGAGAAACCGGATTTAAACATTTTGCCAAATTAGCTAAAACCCCGGCAATAATTTGAAAAATAACACTAAGTCTACTGCCTGGTGAGAAAGTAATTGAAAACTTCTATATCTAGGAAATAATGCATGTGAGGAGAAGACAGAGCAGAAATTTCTATTTTTCCACCTGAACCAGTGCTGCAGTATATTAAGTAGGTGCATGGTGGTATTTGTAAGCTTACATTGGATTCATTTTCAACTCAGTAAAACAGCCTGCTTCTTTGCTGAAAGATTTATTTCTGCCATCGTAAGTTAACTTATTTTTAAAACATTTTTTCCTTTGTGTCTGCAGTTTGAAGGCATAATTTTGGAATAAAAAGGAGGTATTGTTTTTAGTCTTCTTCACAGGATTTCCTGATGATAACTTTAATACCAAGGGAGCTATCATTTTATTGTTTTGCACGTAGTACTTCAAACTTATATTAAGATAAGATTTCTACTACCATAACTGTCATTTTATCATATACTAATGACGAAAGACAATATAACGCTCGGTAAAAAAGCAGAAACTCTTAACAGATATTATAAGAAATCTTTCCCAGATAAATTACAGGATTAAGTTTTCAATTCAAACTGTGAAATTGAAAACATAATAACCAGGCGTTATTATTCATATATTATGCGTTGTAAATATAAGTGGTCTTGAATGTTACTCCATTAAGCTAACGAGATAACAGGGCTGCACTTAATGGCATACTATTCATGATGTGGGAGATTCAGTTTGCAGCAACCCGAATGACGTGATAAAGCGGAGTTGGAGCAGAAACATTCATTTGAAGCCAAAAAGAAATAACAGACAGTCGTCGAGAGATTGCAGATGTCTGGAAAGCTGTGTCAAATGTGCCTTGAAGCATTACAGAAGAGACTGTTTTTGCTTATTTCCGAAACTTCCAGTTATGCTACGCACAGCTACCACAGAACACTATTTAAATAGGACTATGAATACATTAGTGTTTAAGATACCTCTGTAGGACCCTAATGCATTAAATGAGACTGAAAACTAGTAATGCATAAATTATAGAATTTCTTACATAATTTTTACATCCAACTTAATGTCGTTCGATAATCCAGAGAAAGACAGCTCTGCTTTTAAATCAAAAGAAGCACTATTTCCTTCAGCTTAATAGTTACACAAACACAATCCTTGTATGTACACTCCTTACGTGTACTTTTGTGCCATTTGTTACAAAGACACATCCTTGCATTGAGATTTCTGAAAAAAAATTAAAATCACTAGCAGAGCTTAGGGAGGTTGATAAGCATCATCTCCAAGTGGACCGTATGTTCTGTCGGTGGAGTAAAGTAAATTAAAATAGAAACTCATATGCTATAGACTTTACTTCAAATTGTACTGCATCTTTACCTCATCCGTTTTAATGTTGTAGTAAAAAGAAGGAATCAAATTCAGAATAGCGCAGATATCTCATCAGATATAATAACGACTATCTTTTATTACTAAAGGAACATAAGACATTTCGGTATTCTTCTGCTATTGGCATCGGATTCAGAAATGCATGCATGTATGCACGTGTGTATGTGTACATGTGCATTGACGCACATGCATACGTACGTATACTGCGGGAAAAAATAGGACAATTCTACATCTCCGGTTCTACTGGGCCCATTGACGAAATTCAACTTGCGGTTTTCATGTCTCGAAAGCGCTACTTAGGATATGTATTATATTATATACAGCATTGTTCTAATATAGGTATTTTGACATGAAATCGGACTTTTTCTGAAAAGACATGCCAATGTATTCCATTTTTCGATTCTACGACTCAAATTATGCCAAACTACCAAGCTTTGTAAAAATCGCAGGAGTTGTTTTTACAAAATTAGCTCTCAACATTTCAGGTCCTCAATGTTAATTGACTTTGGTATATATTTGTTAATGTCTTATTTTTTATTAAATGTTTTTGATTGTTCCTTCTACATTTTGAAATTTAGGTACAATTTCCCAATTCAAACTACACCTTACCCTATTCCTAAAATTGCAAAACAGTATGCTCAACAAGAAATTGCAAAATTATTAGAAGCAGGCATAATAGAACCCTCTTCTTCAAGTTATAGTTTTCCTGTAATATTTGTCAGGAAAAAGAATTTACCTGGTGAAGATAAAAATACACCAAAATTTCGTATGGTTGTAGATTATCGTCTATTAAACTGTATCACAGAATCATACAAAATTTGTCTACCAAAAATTTCTGAGATTTTGCATAACATTGCTGGTAGGAAATTGTATTGTGTACTGGATTTGAAGTCAGCCTTTTTCCAGATCAATTTACAGGACTCTGATAAAGAAAAGTTGGCATTTTGCACCGAACTTGGTAATTTTCATCCTTGTAGACTTCCCTTTGGAGCTCGCAATAGCACTTCTTATTTCCATACATTAATTTCAAAATGTTTAAATGACATTAAAGGTAGTAATGTTCAATTTTTTCTAGACGACATTATTATTGCAGCTGATAGTATGAGTGAGTTAAAATTAATTCTTCAAAAAGTGTTTGACAGATTAAAATCATTTAATTTAACTCTAGATCCAGCTAAAGTGCAGCTCTGTAAATCTGAAATAACTTATTTGGGTTTCAATATTTCACAAGCAGGTTTTTCTCCTTCTGAAGAAAATATTTCAAAGGTTACAAGATTTCCTATTCCAAAGGATGTAAAACAAGTTCAGGCTTTTCTTGGCATGATGAACTATTTTAGACATTTAATCCATAATTTTGCTGAGATCACTCAGCCAATAGTACACTTAACTAAAAGACATGTTCCCTTTGTTTGGAATCAAGATTGCCAAGATGCTTTTGATAAATTACAATCAATAATGTTGGACAAACCAACTATAAGGAACATTGATGATAATCATGAGATATTTTTGATCACTGATGCTTCTAAAGTAGCTATGTGTGGTATTCTGTTACAAAAGATTGATGATAAATTCTTTCCTGTAGAATTTTATTCGAAACTTCTCACTCCTGCTGAGTCTAGATACCCATCGATCAGGCGTGAGCTTTATGCTATTTTCTCTTCTGTCAAGCATTTTTATGAACATTTATATGGCAAAAAATTTACTATTTTAACTGATGCTAGACCACTCACTTTTCATATGCAGCTGGATAAGCAGCCTGACATTGTTGCCAGATGGTTGTTGTATTTACAAGATTTTGATTACTCTCTAAAACATATACCTGGTTTTTCCAATCCTGCAGATTTTCTTTCTAGAGTTCCTGAAGCATCTCATAGTGTAAACAATATCAACTTATTTCATTCAGATAATACTCAGTTAAGCATCCAAAATATAGTTAATCACCAAAGAAATGACAAAAATATTAAGGATATCTTAAGCCAAATTAACAATAATAAAGCTGATATTTGTGGAAAATATTTTATTGATAAAAAAAGGGTGTAGTAATGATAAAATTAAGACCTAGAGCGCATCATTTAAAGACAAGGCATTTAGAAAATAAAATTCTACTTCCAAATTCTTTAGTAAAACCTTGTTTAGAGATTGCTCATGCTCCGCATTTTGGTACTAGTAAAACTTATGAATTCATTAAGAAAAAGTATTTCTGGAAGGGCATGTTTTTAGATACAAAAAACTTTTGTGAAAAATGTCAACAGTGTTTGGAGAATAAACCAAAGTCATGTAAAACAATTACAAGTAATATAAAAAAATCTGATTTAGCACCTGGAGAAATGTTAGCAATTGACATTGTGGGTAAATTGCCTAGATCACATGATGGCAAATTTTTCATTCTAACTATTATTGATCATTATTCAAGATATTTAGAAGCTATTCCTCTGTCAAATATTACATCTGCTACAATAATAAGGTGTATGAATCTTTATTTTTCAAAATTTGGTATTCCAAAAGTAATTTTATCTGATAATGCTTCAAATTTTTGTTCAGCTGAATTTGAAAAATTTCTAAAAGATCTCAATATTGAACACAGAAAAAGCTCCATTTATTATCCACAGTCTAATGGAATCATAGAAAGAGTTCATCGAACTATGAAAGAAAGCATAGCTTCTTTATCCAATAAGGTAATCGAATGGTCAGATAGATTAGCTTTTTTCAAACTATATTACAACAATTCTAAACACATTGTTACAGGTTTTACTCCCGCACAGTTATTTTTTGGGCGCGAACTCAATACACCTCTAGATACAAATAATGAACCGGTAACGGTAGATAATCCTTCACAATACTTGTTACGTCAGAGAGAACACATTAAAGCAACTAGAGAATTAGTGAAACAAAACGAAGAAAAATATTTTCAGTCTCAAAATAAAGTTGTTAAAGGCAGAGAACCACCAAAATTTAATATTGGAGATGAGGTATTTTTAAAGGCTTTACAACCACCTCATGCTTTTCAGCCAAAATACACTGGACCTTTCAAAATAATAAAAATTTTTCGAAATAAAAACTACTTAATTCAAAACATCGAGGACCACAAAACTCAAAAAATTCATTGTAGCAAATTATTTAAAAGAGTTGATCCAAGGTTCAATTTGATTAATTAAGAACATTTATTTCATCGAGCTTGTTTTTCTTGTTCACTAAGTTAGAAAAAATAAATAAATAGAAGACATACACACATTTGTAAGTGTTAGGAATTTATTGGATTTATTTCCAACAAAAAAATTTTTTTTGAGATTTCATGATTTGTTTGGGTGTCGGTTGGCCACCTTCACTCATACGTTTGGTTGGCTGCAGGCTGGTCCGGGTTGACTAATGTCATGGAATTTACAGAAACAAAAAAAAAAGTGTGCAGTACACTTAGTGATCATTACAAGTAACGAGCTAGACATGAAAATTGTGCTACTAAAACAAGTTTGAGTATTAAAAATATATATATATATAACAATAATAAAAAGAGGAAGAAGAAAATTAATGTGTTCAAGAAAATGAAATTGTAGAGTAATTGGTCTAGATGAATTTAGTAAATTCAAGGGCAAATTGATGTTATTCAGAAGAATTTATAGAATCTGTATAATTAGAAACTTGTCAAAAAAATGATCATTAATGCAGAGCTGTGTTTAACAGTGAAAATGCATGAAATGTAAAAATAGGTATTAGCTTACAATTTCCATTTACAAAGAGAAAATTGTAACTTGACTACAGATTATAATGAAAGTGTATGCTGTAACTATATGAGTAACTTGTATGATATGTATTAGTTATTAATTTTTGATTGTACTTCATATGTGTAGCACTTATCCCAGACAGTGAAATTATGATAAAATAATTTTTGACTATTTTTCATTTGATTTAACTATTATACCAGATCATACTTGTAATGAGTGTTGTGCGTCAGTAAAATTTATCGTGCAATGAACTGTGTTTCGCTGAAATTTATCATGCAGTGTTCAGCGTCAGTGAAGATCATGAGGTGATCTGTGCTTTTTCTTTGGCCGGAGGGAATGTGCTAGTAAGCCGGCATCTATCATCAAACTATCGCTTCAAGAATCGTCATCGTTTCGTCCAAGCCCTTGGTGGCAGTTGTTGGACAGGTTTCTGCCTCTTCGCTGCTGGGAGTTCAAGGGTGAAGGTCGGGCTTCGGCCTGGCTCTTCACCGACTGTCTTTTCACCGACTGTCTCTTCACCTACCACCTCGCTTCTTGATGCACGTTTAACTTTCCTGAAAAGTCCGATGATATGTTTCCTGATTTATAGAAAGCCAACTGTAGTTTTTTTTATTGAATATATTCATTCTACATGCAGTTTCTGAAAATTCATCCAGCATGGAATGATATTTTTTAAGCAAGAATCATGAACGATCTCATTGTGCAATTTAAGACTCATCCATTGTCTATCGCCACGTGGTGCACTGCTCTAAATTAATTCACTGGTAGAAGCTTCAAAATTAGAAGAAATTTCAAGACAAGTTTATTGCTGCTCTACATATATTTTCGATACGGTTTTTTCGTGATTTATAGAAAGCGATGCAAGAGGATTGTGATATTAAAGTGTATCGTTAAACGAGTGGACGTTCTGTATTTATAGAAGGACTATAGTTATGATCTGATTATTTAATTTTCTTGTTTTATTTGTGTGAGTTCAGCAGTAAAATTTTTGATAGGAAAAATAAATAGAGTAAATTGTAGATGAGTAACTTGTATTTTCTTCTTCAACCATCACAACGTCTGGGGTAAGTACTTTATTTTGCTATCCTCTGTAGGTCACATATTTTATCCCTATCATTCGGGTTATTGCGGAAACAACGTGATGTACTCTTAATCACATGTCTTAATCCTATACTGGGTAGTTGGATTTCTTCATTCTTATTCGCGGTTCATCGCTGATAAAATTAATATTCAAAATTTTGGTTATCACTTGTACACCAGAATAATTATAATTAATATTTCTCATAACCTACAGAAATTAACACAATTTTAATTACATAAGAAATTAAAATATATTTAAGTATTTTTACTATATATAAAATATTTTTCACTACACTAAGTCACGTTTTTGAGACATGAAAAAGGCAATTTGAAGTTTTATCAATCGGCCCAGTAGAATGGGAGATACAGAACTGCCCCATTTCTTTTTGTTGAGCAGTATACATATATACACCCTATACATAAACACATACATCCATATATAAATGCATACATTCATTTTTTAATCCAGGTCCCAATAAGAGAAGAGTACCGATATTTTATTTTATGTAAGCATTTGCACTTTCATTATGCCATCGAACGCTTCTTTAAAGCTTTCCACCTTCTTTCTTTGTTTTGTCTATAGAGACACTTTCCCCCTGAACTACTTTGGGAAGGGTGCATCTATTTAAAGATGGTCGGCTTCCAGAGACGGCCGACTGCGCGTCCAGTAGGTACAGTAGTGTGGCGGAGCAATTACTTGCTAAACAGGGACGAAGAGAAGTGAAAAATGAATGACAAGAAATTAAAAATTTCAACATTCGAAGATATTTAACTGTAACAATGTATACAAATTTGAGCCTAGTTAGTCATTTGATGTAGGTGGATATGGAAAGTAATTAGTCAGCCGAGATGATTCCTAGTCTTTTGCAAGATAACAAATTTCTCTTTTTTGTGTATGTAAGCTTTGTCCTTGACACGCCCTTCTCCAGTTATTATGATTCCCTCCCATCATCATTACCAGCTGATACTCTTTTGGAATAGCCTTGTCTTGCCAAAGAATAGACAGAGAAGTATGATTCATTTTCCTATAACGTGCCAAAAGAGATAATGCTGCATATCTACTAATTTCATTTCACGTCTTTTATATTCATCGGTAATGAGGAAGAAAAAATTACGAAATACCCTTGATGAGAAAATGACAATAGCTTAGATAAAAGTGATATAAAGAAATGCCATGGTCCTTTTTCTGTGTTTACCTCTCAGTAAACATGTAATACTATGTAAATGTTATAGCATTTGTTTTGTTTTAATATAAAGTTTTGATTTTTGTAGAAATAGATTCAGATAGAGAATGGTCTCATATGATAAAGTAAGATATTACTTTTAAAACTAAATTAATATTCTTAACATTTAAGCAATCAAAGCATATTTCGTAGCTTTAATGCGTTACAACTATTTTTCATTAACAAAATAATTTATTATCAAATCATTTGTGCACTGAGTTAACTATCCGTTTTAGCTGGGGAATAATACATTTTTTCCAGTTGCATAAATCCATATTTAGTTGGTGGTATGGAAATCTGTATAGGCTTTAATATTTTTCATATTACAGAAACTGACGAAGGGTAATTACAGTAGTCGAGAGAGAAATTTTATAAACGAATATCATACTTAAATGAATAAAAGACTTCAAATAAAATAGCTAAATTAAAGTCAATACTGAATTTATAATTTGTATTTATGGTAACCATTTTAGTTGCTTTCCTATAAGAATAAACTGAGTATTTGCCTATAGTATTTAAATAGTAAAAGTGATCAGCATAGTTTTTGTGCGAGTATTGCAAATACTTGGTAATATATTCTGATTTTCTGATTACAGAATTCCGAGAGAAAAATCATATAACAGATATTAGAGGACTTGAATAAAAAATAATAAGATGTATTCATTAATATTGTACTTCTCGAAATTTAATTTTCTTGAATTTCGAAACAAATTACTTGACCAACAGCAACTGACTAGTAAGACCCAATTCTCTGAGAAATCGAATAAGCGAACGCTTGAAACTCTATCAAGCTGCTGATGTCACTGCTACCTCTAGAAATAATAACTAAATTAACAATAAGTAATAATTAAAGGGGAAACTAGGACTTGAATTCACTCGGGCTCTCATAATATTTTAATACTAACATCATATCAGTTCGAGGAATGAAAATAGTAGTAAAACGGGATCATGGTAATAAGACTTATAACATGCTATTGATCGCATTATTAGAATCTTAAAATTCACAGTTTTAAATATATAACCTCTCACCTGTTTTCTAAGCCCTAAAAGTTGGGAGTCCATTTTAAACTGCTTTATAAATCGTTGCCCCCCTCAACTTCGAAACAAAGAAAATTTAAATTAAACACATTGATATTTTCCAATGTTTTTAGATACTGAATTAATATTCTTGTGCGTTAAAAGTTCGCATAAATTTTGAGAATAAAAATCCTAGAAAAGAAAAAAAATTTAAAAAAAAACTGTGAATATTTTTTGGCGAATCTAAACAGTGTAATCTGCAAATATTAGGAGCAAATCCGGACGTCTTCAACAGTTTATATCCTAAATACAAAAACGGAATATTAAAAATAATATTTAACTAAATATTGAACACTCTGTGAACATTAATCAGCTGATTGCATCCAAATAAGACATATTTTTTTCTTCGGCTTTTCTAATGTAAGATAAGTATCTGGTTATTAAATTTTTTACAGGAATTATAGTTATATTTAATTTTTAGTCTAACTATTAAAGGCATGTAAAACATTATTTTATAAAATGCAGATAATTTCGCCCAATTCGCATTCATTAGCGATAGTATCTTCTATTGAGTTGTTGCTTCTAAAATGTAACGTTCCTCACTTGTATCCTATTAACTAAGTGTTGAGGAACCTAGTAAACAGTTAAACAAATAATCGGTTAAGTCTAAGAAAAGAAACCTAAACTCAAGAAGGGTTAATTACCCTTTATTTGGTCAAAATAAAGATTTACAATAGGCCCCATTCTCAGGGCGTAAAGCAAAGCCTCCACTCGGAATTAAAATGTAAGAAAAAAGACCTAACTAATGACTAACTCAAGAGATTTAACAGAAGCTAACACAATTGTAAACTAGTTAGCCCGTAATATTAAATTAGCTAGCAAAGCTTCAAAAGGCACGTAGTACGGCCGAGTGTAGCAGAGAGACGTAGCCAAAAGGCAAACTCGCGCTATTCAGGAATCCTAACTCTCTCGAAGTCAGTGGAACTTAAATACTACTCTTCTTCTCATTTGCATTTAACGCGATTCTGAGAACTCATTCTTTTAAAGAATTGCAAACTGAAGCCAGAAGGGATAGGAAAGTGATATAAACTTAAAATAACTGGTGTACAATTAAAATATACCTTACAAAGTAAAGTTTTCTAGGTCATGATATTCTACAGAATAAAATGTGGGTAGATTTCTTGTAGGTACAATACTGTGAATTATTTTGCGATTTACTGGATTAATAAAACCGATATCGAGCATTTTTACTTTTTTATTTTTATTTATTTATTTCTTTATTACAACGGCGGGCTGCAACCGTTTATAGGCATTGGCTACTACTAAGGCCGGGAGCCGTGGTCTCTTGACTATGGGCCACCGTTGCCTCCTATAAAGAGATGGATTGATTACATCCATGTCTTCTCCAAGATTCAAACCCTTGCCCTTCGGTACAACAGTCAGAGTCACTAACTACTTTCCCGTCTGGGTGGCTGTGCATTTTTTATGATTCGTATTTTGAGCACCCAGAGGTGCTAATAGTCTCAATCGTTACTTTTTGTCCTTATCACATTTTCAAATAATAAGATGTTGGCATCAAATATTATGGCAATGCATTATTTTTTAAGGGAAAAATGAATAAAATATGTTGCCACCAAATGCTTTAGCTATGTATTATTTTTAAAAAATTAATGTAGTGAATATAAAAGAGTATGGCAATACTTACACTATCGGGAATTCTAAGGATATGCTGATTTAAAATACTTTTGTGATTTTCTGTTTAATGTTACGTAGCGTAAGTGAAAGAAAGTGATTCTTAATAAATAAATTTGAGAAGGTAAAAAAAATTAATAATGAAAGGACAAAAGAAAGTTGTGTAAAACTTTTTCCTAAAAAAAAGGAAAGGTGATATTATGAACTGAGAAACGAAAGAAAAAAATATAGGAAAATATACCGGAATATTTTATCACGAATTCCAAAAGTATGGCGTTTTTAAATATTTTACGATTTTTTTGGTGAATTTTCTGTTAAGTAAGTACGGAGAGAAAGCTATGTTTAATACTTAAGTTAAACAATGTACGATGTTTAATGTGAGATTTGAACAATAATTACACCCATTTAGTTAAAAAGCGGTATTTTCATTATTACTATTATTATTATGTAATCCCAATCAATTTGCAGGTATAACGTGCATTTAAGAAGATGATCCGTTCCCCATCTATTTTGACATACCATAACGTTTTTGGAATTTTGATCTACTTGCATACATATATGTCCACGTACTTTATTCCATACACCCCCTATCTGGCTTCCAATTCATATGATATTACTAGAGGAATAACTGAACAACTGAAGCAGCCTCAGTTTTATAAAAAGCTCATTGGTTGTTTAATCGCTCAAACAGCAACTGCAGTTTTATTCTTAAAAGAAGGTGGAAGTACAATTTTAAAGAAGTAGCAAATAATCTGAAAAAATATCGAAGAAAATCATTTTGATTTCGTGAGCGGTAGAAAGAAAAATATTAGCTCAGAGCAGCAAAATAACGTAGCTAGACAGCCCTTTCTGTTTTTTCTTCCTAAGCTGACAACAAAGTTTAAATCACAAAATGAAAAAGAAATAAACATTTTTTTGTCCGAAACATTTTTGAGACCATCTTCATGCAGCTATTATTATTTCTTTTTTGTACTAAAATGTGGTTTTCTTATGAGCGATGGTAAATCAAATGTAGTCATGTCATGAACTATTTTTCTTTCTGAGATTTCTTTTTTTTTCCAATGCTAGTTTTGACTTAAGATCTTCCTTCGTTTATATCGCAAAACTTTATTCTTTCTGCATGCAACCCTTAAAGCAAACGCTTAGAAAAATACGAATTGTTGTTTATCACCAGCATGAACTCGATACATTTGAATAATAGGATTCCTCTGCTGCTAAGGAGAAAACCATTAGATTTTTACTTCCATATTTAAAGGCAACTAAGCAAAGGTATGCGAACCCTAGTTGACTAAACTTGGTTTGTTTATGAATTTCACACAGTGTTTGTTCATACATAAACGGAAGAAAAGAAAGGCGTTTCGAAGAAAGATTTCATAGAAATCTGACTGTGCTTGTACTCTCATTTGATCTCGTATGATTAGTTTTTAAGATTGACCATTTGAATTTAACAATAGTTTTGTCTTTTGTTCCTCATAGCCCATGTCGCATATATCTCAGACACAAAATGTTATTCAAACAAGAGCATATAAAGAAAGTTTAAGGCTGCTGTCATACATCCATTTGTTTCGGACGAACAACTGTTTCAAACAATTTTTCTACATCTTTTCTACTGAAAGAAAGACGCACGATTTTGGCTTCCTTTCGCAACAAATTGTAATCAGTTTGTTTTGAACAACCAGTCAGCTATCATCATTGAATCCTCCATCATCAACCATCATTTATAATTCAAGAACTAGTTTCCTTTTCAGGTGGTAATCCAAATGAAATGATACCTTCAGATGGTAATCGGAATCATGGTGTCGCGCCCTTTTGTATCACATGATAAAGCAGAAAAATTTATGCTAAACAGTTGGTCAATTTATGTAAAACCTTTTGAAGGCTCTCCACCAGCCGAGTGGTATAATCGCGGAAAACTAATAATTCGGTCCGCGGTTCAAATCCCAGCGAACGAGCTGGCTGCATGGACATTTTCGTGGCTTTCTCCATATGTAACATATATATGAGCCAGTTTCCCTTAGAAAGTCGCCCACCAGCTGCCAAGCGGTAAAGACGATGAACACTGGTAGTTCGGTCCCAGGTTCGAATCCCGCGAACGAGCTGGCTGCATGGGCGTTTTCGTGGATTTCCCCATGTGTAACGTGTATGCGAGCCAGTTTCCTTCCACGAAGGCATCCCTCCCTTTAGGCAGATAGCCCCCGTGTGCTTTGCCATAATTGAATAACCTAACCTAACCCTTAGAAAGTCCTCCTCGAAAGAATCCCCCCTCTTAGGCACTTATCCTTCGCGTGCTTTGCTGTAATCAAATAAACTAGAAAACGAAATGTTGTGAATGTGTGATATGACCTTGAATACATGATTACTGGAGTGCGCCGGAATGCACTGACTCGGAGAATTTAGCATCAGTCTGTAACTATAGGGTTTGGTTTGGTTTATTTAATTATGGCAGAGCACTTAAGGGTTATCTGCCTGAAGGGAGGGATACCTTCGTGGAGGACGTTTTAAGGAAAATTGTCTCGTATAGATGCTTATGCATGGGGTAAACTACGAAAACGCCTATGCAACCAGCCCGTTCTCCTGGATTCGAACCCCAGATCGAAATAACAGTATTCAGCGACTTTTACTACTTGGCCCCCCCGGGAGCACCTTGTAAAATATAGGGTGCTGCAGCATTTCTTGTTTGTTGTTTCATTGTGACTTTAAACGATTTTGTACATTCTAGTACGTTTAGTTGTTATTCATCAGAAGCAGATATATAGTTTTGCTGAACTCTTAATCTGTCTTTTCGTTAAGTAGACTTTAATCAATGTGATAACTCACTGGTAGTAAAGAAATAGCTCTATTTAAAATACCGTTAAGTACATATGTGTGTAGGAATACTTCTGAATTACACGCTGATTACTATACAATAAAAAGATGTTGGCGAGAAATTCGTTAAATTGCAGCCTACTGGAAAAATTTCTTAATATTTCTAACCTAGTTTGTGTTCAGAAGAAAGCACTACTGGCATTTTGTATTTAAAAATATATTTACTAAAAAATTCTTATTGCTCTGTTTTAGGTGCTATTATACAAAGCCTTATAAAAGCTTTTCGTTGACAAATCAGAACCAGCCGATGTCATATATTTTTTAACTTTCCTTACTTTAACCATAAAAGGTATTAATACTTTAATTTGGCAAAATGGAAATTGGAGCGTGTTGTCTACCAGTTTTTGTTGCGAACATTTTAATACATATCAGGGATTTTTATTTTCTAATGCATATCAGGGAGGACATAACACTGGAATTTAGATACGAAGTTGATTAGAATTCATTTATTAAAACGCAAACACAGACTATATGAAAGGAAAACATTATTTTATTTTTCTTACAACAAATTACAGTTGCCACACATATTCAAAAAATAATTTATTTTTCGGGCTCTTGCGTTACAAAACATAAATGTAAACTTTACTTTCAGACCCGCTCAAAATGAACTTCAGGCAGAATGACAGAATAATGTTCAGTTTAAAGCCTCTTGCTCCGAGCTGTCATCTTCTTCGTTAATAGGCTTAAGGACCTAGCTTGAAATGACGGCGAAGATGTTGGACGTGGACAACTTTCAAAATCTTGTTCTTTGGTGTCGTAGGCTTGATCTCGAAGCACAGGGCTTTGACTGGACGAACAGTAACAAATGGACCCTTGAATTTCGTTGAAATTCTGTGATATTTCTACGAGTCATATTATACAAGATCTCCTACCTTGAACAATGAGATCTGCTATGGAGGTAAAATATGCGTTTGTTACGGCTTTGACCCTGACCAAAGAGTCAAGTTGATCTTTGCCTCAAAAAATCAAATGGATCTTTGCGTGGCTTGTCATATGTGAAGCTCACAATGTGATGTTCGCCAGAAAGACGCGGCCATACCTATGAAGTAAGTAAAATAGGTATCTTTTAGTTGAATTTTGGCTTCTGGTATTAATGGCTAGTAAAGCGTTTGACAGTAATACATCCCAGATATTTGAATTTTTCTCAATCATTTTACAAATTTGAGATAATGATGTCATTAGTCCGATGCTGTTGCGATCATGTTGTGGCGAATAAGGTGGTGTCGTTTATCGTGTGGTTCCATACTTTTGCATAAATCGCTGAGTGTGATATGCGGTGAATGCTGATATTCTATCTGATAAATACATGCTCAGCGGCCCATACTGAATAATAATGTTGTGATGCAAGATATCAGTCTTTGACTACGCGGTGATTGATGCCGAATCACATAGTGTATGGCGTGGTCAATATGGGCAAGCCTGGTAGTGTTTCTGGATTTGTGGCAAGCAGATGATATGATGAGGGGATAAAATGTCCCATGGTGTTGTTGGTATCGGCAGTTGCTGCAATAAGCCGTAGAACATTAGCAGTTTGGTGGTCCCCAATTAGACATTTGTGACAACTTTGGACATATATTTTACAGTAAATTCGAATATTTGGCCACCAACAACCTTGCTGTAAATTGTGAAGCTTTTCGTTTGGCCTCCATATATCCGAAATCATCATGACAAGGGATCAAGTTTGTTAAGCATTGCTTTGTAATCACTATTACAGATTTCAAACCATTATCCTTTACACACACAAGGGCATTCCTATCGATATTTTAATTGCGTTGATCAACATTGTCTTTTTATGAGGCTTTTCCTCTTGAAGTAAACGATAAATATATTGACAAAAGTCATCCCGCTTCTGTTTTGCACATATTTATGAATCACAACTCGCAGTTACCATTAAACAAATCGGTGATGTTGGAAAACGTGAAAGGTGGTCAACAATGAAGTTTTGCTTGCGAGGTCGGTGTACAGTTTTAAAGTCAATTTAAGCTATATCTACCAAATGCCGCACAAATTTCCGATAAATTGTGGATTATGACAATATATGCTTTTGTATAGTTGTCTATGATAACTTAAAATTTGTTACCAAGGAGATATGGACGGAATTTTTCAGTGACTGCCCAGTGGGCAGCAATACATCCCAGCTCCCTGATATGGTAGCATGTTTCTGCATCTTTTAAAGTGCTTAATACATATTCAATGATTCAGTGCTTTACATCCTGATCTTGAGTATCAAAATTCAAAATACGTGATTTGTAGCACGTGATATGCGTACTACAAATAATGTAGCCAGTTTGTATAAGTAATATTCAATTTGTCAATTAAAAAGGATAAAAAATGTAATACTATATATAGTATTACGGAAAGACGCATTATGTAGAGAATTTTATGTAGCTGGAATTGCGCACAGAGAATGTCTGATTATGTTTTAATTAGTGGGAAAGAATGCTGGCCTGTAAAGACAGGAATAATAACTGCTCGTCGTAAATAAAAATTTTATTGTGTGTGTGTGTATCAAGCTTCTTATTGAGCTCACGTATCGTGGATACTCTGGATTACCATTATTAACCTAAAACCTACTCCAAAAAGATCTGAAAAGAATCTAACACATTATGCTAAACATTAAATAAATTATAGAAACACATGTAATAAAGTATTATATTAATTAACTTTAGTTAAAGTTTTTAAAATTTGCAACTGCAAACGTACTCAAGATATCTTTGAAGGCGTAGGTGCAAGTCACTAGAGCCCAGCTCCTGAGCGATAGCCGCATCCTAAATGTAATGGATAGCAATTGCATAGCTTTTTGTAGGCATAACATGGCATAAATTTGAAGTGAGAACTAGCAAGAAGCTAATATGGATTTATAAGTAATATGAAGTTACTCTGCGTAAATCAAGTCGATAATAATGGCAATATGAAAACTACTGTATTAGCAATTATATGGCTAGGCGAGAGTCGAAAGATAAGCGTGGATAACTTTGAACTGATTCAGTTGAAGCGCTTACGAAACACATATAGCCAAATGGTAAACTTCCTGTTTTGTTTATGATATTTGAAGTTAATTTTTTTGATGCAGTGTTTTGGGTTGGCGCTCTTTGTTTTCTAACTATTCAATTACACATCTTAAAAAGTCATCATATTAGCTCATATAAAATACTTTGTTGTGTGGAAAACTGCAGTTGTGCAGAAATATATTAAATTGTCCATAATGAAATACGTTCTTTTGAAACTAAATAGTTATTTGTATTAAAACAGATACTAAGACCAACGTACGCAACAAACCATATTTAATTATATTTTTAAGAATAATATTAAAATTTCATGTAGATGTGTATTTAAATTAATGTTTTGTCATTAGCAATATGTGTCATTACTTCAATGACAGCCATAATGTTAATCCTTTGCATTATTTTTATTCTTACAGAACTTAGCGTCTATTAAGCGTCTTTCTTTCGTAACAGTGTACTGAATAATTCCATTTCTCAATACATCATGAGACCATTATATATAGGCTATTCAGCTTTTTATACATATCTGTAGATACAATTTTTGTAGCAATATACTTCAGAAAACTTTGATCAGTGTTATCAAGATCCAGTCCAATAATTATTATATTTTATATTACATTATTTATATAAAAGGTTATCCATCTTGAAAGACAGAATATAATGAAATATCTTTGTGAAATGTTTCAGACACCTTTTGGAAACATGAGCATATCTCAAATATTTCCTCTGCTATTTCTTTCAGGAATGCTTTTATTAACAGATACCAAGGTAAAGGAACTGACGATTTCAGAATCTTCTTACCTCGCCCTTCTCGGTAATCGAATAGAATAATTTCTTTGCTTATTCGAGACCAGTATTGCTAAGTCTCAAGAGTGATCTTGAGAAAGAATGCTGTCGTCTGCATTTTTCGAACGGGGTTGCTTCGATTATTTTGCATGGAGTCAGATCTTTTTAAAAAACTCTGGGAAAATTATTGAAAGCCTTGTAGTTTCGGATGATTCAGCTTTTCCCAGACTGCCAGATCTAAGTTTTAATCAAATTTATTTAACATGATGATATGGTGAAGCTGAAATGAGGAAATATAAATATTTTTTATTTTTAAAAATCCATGACATTAGAAAGGGGGGGGAAGAGATAGGAACGAAATCTCTCAAGAAATGTTTAAAATATAACTATTTGCTTGTTACTGCTAACGTGCGCATACTTTATGAGACTATTAATTCGAAAAGAATTTTGATCAAATATTTGTTCCGTTGCATTAATTGCATAATAAACAATGTGAAATATTTCAACTCCTTAAAATGTAATAATTTCTCTGCAGTTTCTACGTCACTATTTATCATTATTGTAATTAATGCATCAGTAAAATGTTAAAGAAAGGCACTGTTTCGAAACTTTGGATGCTCATGAATAGTTGAATTATATAAATATGGATAGATGTCAAATGTCCATGCATCGCGTGATTGACATTCTAACCACAGCACGCTTTCATAAGTGTGGAAACGCATGCCAGTACGTATATTAATTTATTCATATGCCCTCTCGATCTTAACCTTGATCTCTAACCGTTAATTAACGTAATTTATCTTTTAACGGACTCATTCCGTAAAAGATTTTAAAAATTACAAATTCTGGAATTAAACATCTCAACCTGTTTGAACAACAATGAGGGCGAAACATCATAGCTATAATAAGAGGACCGTATTAAAAGTTCAGTTTTTAAATTGAACAAAACTAGTTTCTTAAATTGCGTAAAGTCAAACCATGAATACTTGCCTCAATTAAAACCTTTTTCAGACTGTTAGTACATATTCACCACCAACGGTAGTGAAAGTAAAGGCCGAATTGGAACTTGGGCAAGATGTGTATATATATATATATGCGATTAAAAAAGTAGAAAAGTCGAAGTAAAAGTTGATGGCGTAACACGCAAAATTCATAGATCGTAGTAGATCCATATTAAAGAAGAAGAATTCGAATTGCGTTTAGTATGCTAAAATTTTGAATCCCTAGTGATTAGGAAATTGGCAGGTGACAGGTGACGGAGCACGGGGACGCCTGGTGTTTAACAGAAATAAACAGGCATATGTGCCGCGCCCTCCCCTGTCTAGTGGCAGCAACTCCCTGGAGCCTCATAGGACCACCTCGGGAATTTATTGAAGAATTTTATGTAATTGTACATGGCCATAGAAAGGCGTCTTAAGAATACATTAGTTTTGATCGATAGGCGAATGATTCGTTACATCTTGGTTTCTTAAACACTAATTACAGCATATACAAACACATACTGCCTGGAAAATGCTGTTGTGGGAAGTGAGATGGCCTTTCCATTTGCTTTCCACTAGGTCATTTTTGAAGTGAACGAAGGCGCATCCTACTCCATTGTTATGCTTTGACACGTCGGTGTAGAATGGAGAGTTCACATGTGGAGTTTCTCTGGAAGGCGTTGGGTGTTGTGCTGTCACAACATGGATGCCTTTACTTTTGTGTGCCGGGTGCACATAGTGCGCACTGCCTGGTAATTCATACCGTATTGAACTGAAGGCGGTGCCTGCAAAGTTGGTATCTTGTTTTAGCCTGATTAGGCTCTCATGCGCAGCTTCTATGCTGGCCTGTATGTGCAGAGGTGTTAGTTCCGCAAGGACCATTATTGCACTTGGTGCCGTTGTCCTATATGCCCTGCTTATGTTTAGAGCAAATGGGCGTTGTATTGTTGTCAGGAGTTTGATCTTGAGATTGCCATTTGGTTGCGCTCATTTAGCCGATGCGTAAAGAGCAATTCTCTCGAGCTAGGAAATTGGCAGTCGACAATGATTAAATTCCATTTTTATTTATATGGACTTTTGCGGCCACAATTCACGATTCTGTTTCGATAGGAAGAGAGTACAGCGAACTAGTATGTTTATAAGAAGATAAGCAGAAGCTAAAGTGCGCAGTTACCCAATATGATGGTCTGTTAAAAGAAAGGTTTTGGATTTGGTTGGAAAGGTTTCAGTTCTTAGAGTTTAAGTTGTGAATTAACTACGTCATGAGCGTTACGCAAGGTCTGTGGCATGAACTAAGCTGGAAATGGCGCAGTCCAGAATATTTATTATTATTTTTAGAGCAGAGAGAGAGGAAATACCCAAATTAAAAATGAGGAATTAAGAAACTATTGCTAAATTAAAGTAGAAAACTGATTTATATACTTTTTTATCTTACACACACACACACATATATATAGGCTGAGATATAAAGAAAGGTGATATGTCTAAAAGTCTTTAAAAATGTTCTATGATGTATATTTACCAGCTGCATATGACTGTTCAGAATTTCTTGAACTCTGAATCACTTTCATATGTCTTAATAATTTGTTTGAAGACGGTTTAAGTACGATGAAACATAAGTTTGTTACCTTCATATTCTGAGACTTTTATCTTATTAAATACTAGGCGAATTATGTATTCAGTTTAACAGTTAACACAAGGGAAACCAAAGGTTTCTTTCGAAAATTAGATTTTACAGAGATTTACAATTACTACCTTAATTGAAGATAATTTTCCATCAGAGAATAATTATAATTTATTTCTAATATTAATGTGTAAGCAAACTGCTTATCAAAATCTCTTCATAAAGTGATTGTATACTGGTTAGTAAAATCAGTATGGTCGAAATGTATTTGAAAGGATTCTCCTACAGATTATTTCCCGTATCTGATATCTTACTCTAAAATCGACCTTTCCGTAGATAAAGTATAGTTATCACTTACTGGCAATTCGACGAATTTTAACTCGGAATTTCACTAATTATAAATACTTATAGGTGATGGACTGTCAACCTAGAATAAGATTCATTTATTTAGGCAGTGTGTAAAACAACAGTGCAATGCATTAAGAAGAAACCTGTGCTTCAGGTAATATGTCTAAATAGACAGGTAATATGTCCAATGACCTTTGCTCCTTCTTTCATTCTGCATGAATCCTCAATTTTTTAGAGAGATGTTGTCACAGAAATAAAAGTTATCTTAAGAGAGTTAAAAGAAAAGTCTAACTGATAACTGAAAGATTTTTCTGAGATTTTTAAAAATTTTTAAACGTTTTTTGAAGGGGAAGAGTTTCAAATTAGGCCAATTTGATGGTTTTCAGATTTGTCAAATAAGGAGATGAGGAACCAGTTTGAGCTATGTTTTTCGTAAAAATGTTGCTTTTTCAAGACATTATAGCTTGGTAATTTATGGTCGTAAAGTAACAGTTTTCATTCTTCTATAGGTAAGGACTTCTGTTGCAAATAGATTCTGTCATTGCCTAAAACATAACATCAAAACCTAGAAGACTACCTAATCTGGAAGACAGAATTATCAGTATATAACATGAGCTTCATTTTTTTAATATTGTCTTCTTTGTAGTCTTAGTTCTTATCTTTCTTTGGAGCTAAAGAACGCGATGTTCTATATTTTGAATCATATTACCTCTTTTAATCATAGCTATGAATAAAACTCATCGTTACGTGGACTCTGTACAGGATGTTTCATACTGAATGATAAAAAAGATAATATACTTGTGAACGCGGTAATTACTTTATTTTGAGAAATCAAATTTAATTTGCTATAAATTATGGGAAAATGAAGACACAAACACTTTGACAAAGCCCCATCGGAACAAATTATAAGGGGTTAGGTCTGGGGATCTCGGTGGCAACAAAGCAATGACATATCGTTTGACCCAGCACGGTTAGTCCAGCAATTTGATAGACTATCATTCAGGTACTAACTTGCGTTTTTTATGCCAATTCGGTGGTCTTGCTGCAGAATGAAGCCGGGAACCGCTTCCTCCAACTGAAGGAACAACCACTGTGATAGTTTATCTTGGTAAATGCAATTCGTTAATTGATTTTTCCTTGAAGAAAAAGGGCCAAAAACATACCTGTTGAGAATGGCACAGAAAACTTTCACCTTTGGAGAATCAGGCTCACGTGCCATTACATTATGTGGATTTTTTGTGTCCCGAATCATAAATTATGGCTATTAACTTTGCCAGAAATGTGAAAAGTGGCTTCATGTGTAAACAAAAGTCTGTTCGCAAACTCCTACCTCCAGTTTGTTTTTCAATTTCTTACAGAAAAATTAGGCAACTGTTTATCGGAAGCTTTGAATGCCTGGGTTTGAAAGGTGTACGGCCGAAATTGTTTAGATGTTTCCGTAACACACACTACACCGTTACATGAGGCACATTGAGTTCAGAACACGCACGATGCGTTGATTTTGTGGTACTTCGTAAGAACATTTCACGAATGTTTTCACCCCTTTCGTTTGGGCTGCTGTTCGTCCTGGCTTGTTTTCTTAACGAACAACCTGAGTCTAGAAACTGCTTCACCCACCGTTCGATGTCGTGATGATGCGCTGGTTCTTAACCAAATTTCGTGCGAAAATGTCTTTAATAAAGGATGATGTTTCGGCGTATTCCAAAACGCAGTACGCTTTGTCATACATGGATGCAACCATTTTGATTAACAATGCCTCCAGCGGCGATTTCGTAAACGGAAGATTATTCGTTGTTGCCATATAAAACTTGTGTAAATATAGCGTCAGAATTAATTTATTTCGGTTTAATGAATTAATTGTAGAATTTGTACGATGCTTGTTTTTTGAAATTCAACATGAAACATCCTGTACTTCGTTCAAAAAACAAGGACGTGATGCAAGTGAGATAAAGAAAAATCAACCGTGTGAAAGGAATAGAAAACAGATTTGTCTCAGTTATTTTTGGAAAATTTAGTTAGCCTATTAATTTTCGATCGGTGTATTAAAGTATTGGGGTCTAAAAACCTACATTCGGAGATAAACAAAAACGAAAAACGAATTAACATATGCTTTAAAGGAGGTAATGGATATCGATACTTTCTTTGCATTCACTATGGAAAGTATTTTGAATCTAGATTGCATAGCAAAAACTGGAGCTTTGAAGACAAATAAACAAATAACTATTGCTTTTCAAACCCGGAGTCAATGAAAAATACAGTTTTGCATCCACATTGAAAATTTAGTGTTACAATATGCATACTCGAAATCCCTAAACGTCGTGATTTCAATATTATTTTTCAGCAAATAGAATTTACGTCCGGAACCTCTTACAGTATAAGGGCGGCTCTCGTTATTTGAGCCAACATACTGAAGTCATAAAATGTCAGTTCCGTATTTGTATTCAAGTGAAGAGGTTTTAGGTACGTTTATTTCGATCAAAAATCGATCATTTTTATGTGTATTCGGCAAGATTCCGGAAAATGAGGTTTATTTCCTTGGCGCATTCAGTGAAAAACTCGAAGCAATAAACTATTTCTTTATGACCAATATTTTTGTACTAGAATAGCAATGTTATTTATATAACATTCGGTGTATACGTTAGTTATCACTTTTGAGATATATAAGAAAGCTAGCTGTAAAGCTTAATGCTGTCTGTTTAACATTTATCAATTTACAATATACTTGTAAATTCATTAAAATCTGAAATGCTATAAAACGGTGTTAACAGCTCGTAAAAGTTTTGTTGAGAACAAAGGGTTTTCTGCAATAATCCGAACTAATGTCTGCCAAAAAACCGATTTCAGCAATAATCTATCTCTACACATAATCTTAAAACTTCTCAAGTGATTTGATCGGTGGTTCTGGATGAAGTTTCGCATCCATAAAATTTATTACTGCTAGTGAAAGAAAATCTCAAGTCCAAAACGCAATTAAATTGTGTTTTCCATTTAAAACGACAGCAGCTGAAAATTATGCCAAAAAGGCTAGTGTTGTGCCAAAGAACCAAATATAGTAACTATTTTTAAAACCCCAGCATAAAATAGTATTTTAATCCTTCCGAAGTAAGGAAGTAGCGCTGAACGAAAGATCTTGCAGCGAGAAGAAAGACTTAAAAAGCGGTTTGGTTTCGTTTAGTTGATTATGGGAAAGTACACTAAGGGGTTGGTTGATTGAAAAGGGGTGCAGCCCCAGTCCACCTAGCCAGCATACGCTGGCCATAATGACATAGCAGGATCGGCCCGTTTCACAACAAACGGTCACCCAGCAACCCGGCTGTATCCCAGCAAAACTAACACTAAATCCAAAAGAAAATTTAAACTAGCAAATAAAAAAAAGAAACACCAAAAGACCAAGTCCAGGCACCGAGCAACCAAAAAAAAATTGAAACAGAGCAAAATAGTAACAACGACTGGAAGAAAAACCTCCAGACCCACTAAGGGTCTAAGGGGTATCAGCTTAAGGGTACACTAAGGGGTATCAGCTTAAGGGTAGGGATGACTTCTTCGAGAACTTTCAAAGGGAAGCTGGCTCGTATGCACGATACAACCACAGAAAAGATCGTTCATCTGAAATCGAACATGGGTCAGAACCACCGGTGTCCAGAAATTTTATTGCTTGACCGCTAGTGGGCCCAGCTTACAAAACGGAGTTTTTCGAAAGTTCGTGTATTCTTTTCCAACGAATTAGATTTATTTAAGGTACGAGACACTGCACAGCTTTTGGAATGGAATAGCGACATGCTTACTGACTACAGATTTCAGTGTTTGTTTTCAGCGTTGTTTTGAATTTATTAAAGTAAACGTTCTTTTCATGAAGCTGCATGTACGGCCGTGATTGTCATACCTATCTCCACTTTAATTTTGCTTCAATATTTACGACTGGCTTCAAGTGGCGTCCCTTTGACCATAAAATACCGAAATATATTATATACAGTCTACTAGACATATATTTTTAAGCTATATAAAAGAGTACTACAAACAGTTATCCTGTTAAATTCCTAGCATAAAATTTAATAATAGAAATATTTGAAATTTTGTCTTGGCTAAGTGATGAAATATCATAATCTATACCATAAAGCTCTCACCAGAGCTGTATTTTCCCAGAACTTTAATAAAGCGTTGTAGAATTTTGAAATATTAAATAAGTCAATTTATGTATGAGAGTACAGATCTTACCTGCATTCTCTCTTTTCAGTAGAAATTTAAAAAACAGCTGCGCAAACTAAATGAATGCAAATAAATTTCAGGTCTCTTCATAAAAATATAACTTTGAGAATTAAATTTCAGAAGAATTTTCGTTTTAAGTGGGAAACAACGTTGCGCAGTGAAACAACATGCAAAAACGGAAATAAATGATTCTTTAGGATCTACTTTATAAAATTCGTACCTAGAAACATTTTCGCAGCCAAATTAACCACTCTGTTGTACCGAAATTTCGTAGAAAAAGTTTTAATAGTAAATCACGTTCTTAATAATGGGAGTAAAGAAGATGTATAAGCGAAACAAATAATTACAAGTTTAAAGGATATTTTCCTGCAAGAATTAATAATATTGAATGTGAATGTATTTTCAGGATGGACGAGGTGACTTTTTATCTCATCGCATCTTCGCAGTAGATTGATATTTATAAAAGCAGAGCAAGTATAAAATTATAGTTACTCATAACTAGGAAAAAAGACCTGTCAGGACTGAGTGTTCGGTGCATATCTTCGTTGGCAAACATCTTCGTCAAAGTACTTGAGTCCTGATCTTGAACAGGGAGCTGAATGAAGCTATGTTCTGTGGTAGAATCTTGTGATTAAGTGGTAGAAGAACTGCACTTTAAAGGGATTTAAAATCCTCTTCTATTAAACCACAATTACTTACAGCCACTTCCCAACTCGGGAGGGGTACAGAAAATAACGACCGCCACTTGGGTCTAAACTCAAAAATCAGATAATTTAAACTAAAACTAGTTAGAAATTAAATAGTCGTTGCTCCCAGAGCTATGAACGCGAGTTTGGCCTCTAAACTATATGGTGTGTAGCAAGATTTAACTAATACTGACGCACTTGGAATTATTTCAATAAGTAATCACGTAACAGCACTACGGCTTAGAATTTAAATACAAGCTAGTCAGGCGAACGTCGAATAGAGTAACAGTGGTGCGAGACTAAAAGATCTCTCACACTGAGAGGTTTCTACCTTTCGCTTAAGTAGAACTTGGCTCCACTTCAAATTAGCATAAAGCTGAAACGCGCGCTTATTCTAACATTAACTAAAGAATTGCAAACATTTTAAATCTCAATCTCTATGACTTAATCGCTCGCAAAAAGAAATAAAAACTTCAGTAAAATTTTGCAAAATTGTACCTTTCGCTGTAATGTATTTTACATGTCTGGAAAAAAGCGTAAATTTGTATTACAGTATTACAAAATGGGGTATAGATTTTTTTAATTCAAATGGAAAAAGTATGAGGTTGATTCTTCTTATAAATGGTGGCTTGTATAGATATTTTACTATTCCTTTCTTGCTTGCAAAATAAATGCAATAGCGTTTTATAAGAACATAATCCAAAGCAGAATTAATAGAACAAAACGTTATGCAGAATTCGTGGAACTACACAAAGACTTGAATTATAAGAGAAACTTGATATTTTAAAGCATAAAATTAAGAAAAAAAGCAGCTCTCGTTTGAGAAGCAGAACAAGTATAAAAGTATAGTTACTAATAACTAGGAAAAGAGACCTTCGTCCAAAAAACAGAAGTCATCGGAGAATATTCTGATGTGAATTACTTGTACAACTTTCTTAAAATGCAGGGAGGAATATCATCAACGGAAATTTTTTTTCTTTTATAAGAATCGCAAGTGTTTCAAATCTAAATCTCTGTGACTTAATCGCTCGCAAAAAGAAATAAAGACTCTATGGAAATAGAGAAAAACTCTATAGAAAAGAAATAAAAATAAAGAAATAAAAAGAATCTAAAGAAATAAAAACTCTATAGAAATGAAACTCTATGGATCTAGAGGGCATTCATTTTCTTCAGATGCCACAAACGTTTTACCAAAAAAATATTGCAAAAATCGTTTGGCACCTGAAGAAGAGTAGCCTGTTTCAGATCGGTTTCGAAATTTATAGAATTTTATTCAAATTCGACGCCAAACTAGGGAACTACGCCTTTGCGATTGATTTTAAAACACAGAAAAATTTTGAAAAAAAAAAGAGACTAGCAACAGTAATGCAAGTTAAAAAATCTGATATGGACACCACGTGATATCCTTGCACGGCCTATAAACCACAAACCTTTTTTGGTGCATTTCATTTAAACTTATTGCCTCGAATTTCATGACGTATATTTCTCACTCAATTAATTCAGTTCTCACTTCGCGAAAAGGCAAAAACATATAAAAAGCATCTTCAATAAAATTTTAAAAATATAGAAAAACATAAAACAGCAAATACAGTTAAAACAATAAAAAAAATTACAATTAGAGTTTCTACGCAAAAACAAGCAATTCAACCAACGGGCAAGAAGGAAGATCTTTCGGTGCACAGAACTGAAAATTTACTTTTGGTCATACTCGGCAAAAAAACAGTGAAGGTGCAGAAATAGACTTAAATCACTATTCTTCTAATTTTAAAATGTAAACAAATGGCTGCTCTGTTAGTCTAAGTCTCACACATAGAATTTTAAACTATTGATTATTTTACCACTATTGCACACAGGCACAAAATCCTTAATAGGAATATCAGAACACTATAATTCATTATGTTTTAAAGCAAAAAGTCCACAATTTACCAACATATAAGAATAAACAAAATGAGCTCATCAGCTCATTAACAGAGTGGGTACATTTATATATACATATTTATATGCTTTTAGTGCGGCCAATTGCAACCATAAACGGAAAAACCCAACTACATATTATAGCAGTCCCATACACAAAATTTCAACGTTCTGAGGCTACTCGTGTTTGAGTTATGCGACATACATACATACGGAAGAAAACGTCATGAAAAAAATCTCTTGAATCCATTTTAAATCCAATTTTTAATCCGTTTCGGAAAAGAGAGAGACCTTTATTCTGTCCATACATAAAGATGTCACTCAAAAACATGTTTCATATGGATTCGAGAGCAGGCAAAATGGATATTTTCGTTGAAATATGACATCTGAAATTTTTCGCGATTTCAGTACTGCCTTTACTTTGTACAAGGAAGTAAAAAGCAACAATGAT
>KK116647.1:102772-128455 GCA_000611955.2 Stegodyphus mimosarum | reverse complement strand
AAAATGCCAAAACGAAATTATTAGCATTTCTGGGCAAATTGCTCTTTTTGCGCTGATTATATCTGCTAATTTGTATAATATATATAGACTGACGGAAAAAAAATCCCAACACAAAGAAAGACTTGTGTTAGATAAACAAAATTTGGTAGGCGTACTTATACATCTGAAAGATGACGTCGATTCAAATTACGCGCTTCGCGCATAACTGTGGCTCTAGTAGCGCCACTCAGAACCTGCAAATGAGGTTTGCTTTAAATGCGTGCTGCACAGTTTGTGAGGGTTATTTGTCTTTTAAATTTGAACTATTGAGTTGATGTTAGCGAAGAATGCTTTTAAGAAGACCGAAGAAGCCATTATGAATAACTCGCGGAGTTTGAACGAGGTCGTGTAATACGTGGATTTTCTTTCCACGATACTGCAGAAAGACTTAGCCGGAATGTATCCACTGTGCATGATTATTGGGAGCAGTGGTTAAATGAAGGTACTGCTTCAAGAAGACCGGGTTCCGGACGGTTACTGAGAGGGAAGACTACCTTATTTGGAGTACGGCTGTGGCGCATCGTATCGCGTCTGCGGCAGAAATTCGAGTTGCACTTGGTACCACAGTGACAACGAACTGTTGCAAATCGGTTACTTCAAGGACAGCTTTGAGCCAAGCGCCCTTGTAGCATGCATTCCACTAACTCCAAGCCATTGCTGTTCGCGACTCTATTGGTGTCAAACCGGAGCTCACTGGAGGACGGAGTGAGATCTTTTGTGTTTTCTAATGAAAGCAGGTTCTGCCTTAGTGCCAGTGATAGCCGTATGTTTGTTAGAAGGAGGCCAAGGGAACACTTGCAACCAAACTGTCTGCGGCCTAGACACACTGGACCTACAACTAACGCTCGCCGTCATAACGCTGTTGTAACGCAACGTGCTCTACAGAGTGTCGACATGCTCTCTTGGTCTGCGAGATCACCAGATCTGTCTCCAGAATTAGCTTTTGTTTATTTATTTAATACGTGCTCCATTATTAGCCACTATACGGGAATGCCTCGTGGAGGACTTTGTAAGGAAATCCGGTTCATATCCACGTAACACAGGGAGAAAAACACGACAATGACCATGTAGTCAGCCTATTCGTTGGGATCTCGAGCCCTGGAGCAAACTACCAGTGTTCAGTGCTTTTAAACATCGGCTGCTGGTGGACCCATCAGGAATGATTGACACAACTTTGGTGGAATCCCCGAAAACTTTCATGACTCATTGGTAACCAAATTTTACTGTCGATAGAATGTACGTAAATACCACAGAATCTCTTCAGAATAACTAGATCTTGACACATCAAAGTCAAAAGGTAAGAAACATTCAAATTTAAAACAAGGCCTCTATACATCAAATGATCAGAGAGTAGAATAAGTAAAATAAGTAAAGAATAAAATTAAAAAGTATTTAATATCTAACAACATCTTATCAGAAGGATAAAATCGACGAGGTAATGTGACCAGCAAAAAGATTATGTCATAGCATTAACCTCCTGAAGTGAAATTACCAGATATGCAACGCCTCGTTTTACATATTTATTGCATTGTTTTGTTTATTCTATTCGCTTGCACATTGATGCACTAATTTCTTATTTTACGTTTTTTTAATTCTTCTTTTTCTTTTTTTTGCTTTGATGTATCAATTTCTAGTTGTTTATATATGAGATTATAACATTTTCCAGTATTATTCTTAATACATTCATTGCAGCTTTTAGCACATTGTTGAGTTCATCGATTGTTTTGAGCCTTTTTATCTATTAATAATTTTTATATTTGTATATAGACAGAGAAAGAGATAGATATATAAATAGATAGATAGAAAATGGATATAGATAGAGATATGTGTATGAATATGTGTGTAAATTTGAAAGATGTCATTTCTTTCATTTGTAAAACTGCTAATTAAAAAATCTAGATATATTTGCAACATTTACTAATTAAGTAACGTAATTAATAAGCGTTGTTTATAAAATCCTGTATTTGAAGCTTCAAATACAGAATAGTGAGCTTAGAAGCAAGATTAATATATTTTATATTTACAAACAAATGTAATGGAAATTGTAACTTTTCTATTTTCTTAGCTTCTGAATTTAACACCACCTAATTTCCTTACACGGAATATTAAATTATACGCATTTTTTCTTGCATTTCATTTAATCTTATTGGATCCAATTAAATCTACTTCCTCGATAGCGCATAAGCAATAATAGAATAAATGCATTCTTTTAAATTCACCATATTTCTTTGGCATAACGACATTCTGGCGCTAGGTTCACTTAACAGAGTTACATCTCACACATTTTATGTACTTAGAATGCACAAGAAGTTATGTCGTCTGAAGAATTATCTAATCGTTGCCCCATGTTTTATTCAAATACTATAATAAATCTAAAACAATGTATAAGAAATTAAAAAAAATGTTTTTCACAGACTATTCAGTGTTTCTCTTTCAATTAATTCAGTTCTCACTTCGCGACAAGGCAAAAATAGATAAAAACTCAAAATATCTATATTAATAATTACGAAGTAAATCTTAAACACTTATTTCTTCGAATAAATTCCAGGAGGAATTAAGCATGATTTAATTCGCAATAATAAAAGAAGGCGTAATATTTCTTGCTGCGAAGTTCCTTTAGATTGGCAACAAATCTGTTATTCTGCTAAGTTTCAAACGTAAACAAATATGGCTGCTATTGCCAAAACAATTAGGCACAGCCGCACTTAAACAACTTTTAAATTGTTGATAATTCTACAAATACTGCGTGCAGGATTTAATAAAGACATAAAACCCTTAACCGGAAGCTAAGAACAACATAATCACTTTTAAAGCAAAAAATGCGCAATTTACCATAATATAAGAATACAAAACTGAGCTCACTGAGTCGAATAACTGAGTGGATATATATACACATATTTTATATGCATTTTTGGTGCGGCCGATTGCAGCCGAAAAGGGAGGTGCACATCTACATGTTATAGCAGTCCTATACACAAAATTTCAACGTTCTGAGGCCACTCGTTTCTGAGCTATGCGAGATACAGTTTTTTGAGTTATGCGAGGTACGTACGTACATACACCATGAAAAAAATCTCTTCTGAATCCATTTTAAATCAGTTTTATAATTTTTTTGGGGAAAAAGAGTCCTTTATTCTGTCCTCACGTACAGGTGTCACGCATAAACATCATTAAGTTGCATTCGATAGCGGTCAGAATGTTGTTGTTGTTGCTGATGCTCACTTGTCTGACAGATTCAGCCCAAGCCCACAAGAATTCTCCTGTCAAGGAGCGCTAGATTACGCCTGTCGTTGGCAACAGCCTTGAGCACCTAACAGGTCACACTACGATTTGGCTCAGTTCCGCTCCCAATTTTGATGGAGAGCACCCCGGGGGGGGACGGGTCCGAGAGTCTCCCATCCCTCTCCTCTTCCACCAAATCACGTGAGAGGACTTCGTACTCGGCTTGGCGCATATTTAAAGTGCTGCCATGCCGCACAGACACTATACATATATACAAACATCCATGCCTTCTCTGTGATTCGAACCTGAGCCCTTCGGCAGTCAGCGGTAGTCAGCGACGCTAGCCACTACACCGGTTGGGCGGCAGGGGTCAGAATGGATATTTCCGTTAAAATATGATATCCGAAATTGTGCGCGAATACAATGCTTCCTTTGTACTTCGTGCAAGGAAGTAGAAAATTAAATTTAATTTTTACTATATAATATAAACGAAGAGAATATGTTTCTTTCGAACCTAGTTTAACTTTTCAATTTTAAATTAAGTGTAAAATTATTTCTACATTTTACTTTAACAGGAACGAATTTTCACATAATTAATATTCTTTAAAGCAATAGTTTTAAAAATAAAGAATGCATTTGAATTCAACAATTTACCGAAGATTGCCAATAATAACGAACACTAATTTAGAATACAAATGAAATAGTCACATTAAGCGTAAGAGCGTGATCCGCCAAAATAACATAGATTATAGAAAGAGAGATAACAGCTAATAGCTAGATTCGAACGTGCGCAGTAAATGATGGTGCTTAATGTTATTCAGTAACTATTATTATTTTAAGTGCTTCGAAAGTACATGGTAAAGCATTACAGTGCTAGTTAGTATTTAACCATTTACTAGCAACGTAAATTAAACGCAAGCCTCTGCCATTGGAAATTAAAAAAAAATTCTGAATTCCCCCGCGTTCAATTTAATTCGACGCAGATTTTCGCCGAACTGGAAACGCGAGAAATTGCAATTCCCAAACTGCCAACTCTATCACGGAGTGCAGGAAAAGGAATGAAATGCTGCTTATATCGTTTAAAGCTGACGTCAGTGACGTAAAGTGCCCTTCCAAATCACTGGGAAAAATCTCTGAAGGTCAACTCCCTGAATTCTATTACCAATCAAAGAGTAGTGTTACGCATTCCCAAGCGAATATCTGTCTCAAACACGGGAAATGAAAATGGATAGCATTTGTTAAAATTCGAAGAGAATTTCTGATTTAGAAACTTCTGTAAGATTAATTCCGTTGAATTGTCTTTTATCCAGTGATATGACAGTTTCTAATAAAGTAAAAGAGCTGTTATTACGTAGATAAACGTTTTAAAAAGCTTTTATTTCCATCGCTACATAGATTTTCATCAGTGGCATAACTTGTTTTTGACTGATGTCTTTTTAAATGGCATTATGAAATAAGAGGAATAACGTCAGTAAAATATCTCAAATATATAGGGTGTGCATTCGAAAGGGGCGCCGGAAAGTGTAATAAAAATCTTATAATAAGAGAAAATGAAACAAACCTTTTACATAATATACCTTTATAATTGAGAAACAAAAGTGCATTACAAGAGGTGCTGGAAATGATCTCTGCTCACCTGCACACATTGTTCACCATGACTGCATGCTCGCATATATTTCTGCCAAAGTATTGCGCGTCACTACCTGAATTTTACAGCGGATGTGAAGTAACTCTTCGATGGTGCGTGGTTTGTGCTTAAGGTGACTCCAGAGAAAAAAGTCAAGTTTAGAAAAATGGCTCCACCGCAGTCATACTTATCATAGACGTGTGGCATATTGCCTCATCTTGATGATACTTGCTAGTGTGAGTTCCTCATCATCCAGCTGGTTCCCAAATTCATGAAACAGTACCTGTTACATTTCACCGTTGACAGTAGCGTACAAAAATAGCTCGATGATGCCTCATCTTGATGATACCTGCAAGTGTGAGTTCCTCATTATCCAGCTGGTTCCAAAATTCATGAAACAGTACCTGTTACACTTCATTGTTGACAGTAGCGTACAAAAATAGCTCGATGATGCGTCGCTGTGATAATGCACAGAATATGTCCATCTTCTATGAATGAAGAAGTTCATCGACGACTGTATGCCGGTTGTCACTACTACATAAACGTCGGTTTTGTTAGTCCATATATCCTGACAAGTTTAAACGCGATTCATCACTATACCACGTGTACTCTGACAGCAACATGCACGAAAATGCAGCCCCGTGTTCAGCTATGTACACAGATGAGGGAAGGTCAATTTCAGCATGTCTTGTAATGTACTTTCATTGCTCAAACATAAAAGCATGTCATGTAAAAATGTGGTTTCATTTCCTCTTATAATATTTTTATAATTCTTTTATTTCATGTTACTCTCTTAAAAATATCATCTATGTCTTCGTTTAAGATTTGGATTACATCTTAAAAGCAATGTTACGTTATTTTATCAAAGTATACTGCTAACAAAATTCAAAAATAAGAACTTTGTAAAGAGTAAAATACGGTGTCATTTAAGTTTTCTCAAATACTTCATTTATTGCCAGTTCAAAGTTCATTAATTACCCGTTCTTATTATAGCAGACAATAAATGATTGATCATCATGTAAATTTTCGGCTAAAATATGAATTTCTGCTTATACCTCAGGATATTTATCTAATAATAATTAATCCTTTTGTCTAGATGAATTTAAGGCAAAGCAATTTATCAGCATTACACTGCTGAGCTCTGCCTAAACCTCAACCTTCGCATATTCTGAAATATGATATTTCCTCATTTTAGAAACTTCTGCACCATAGATGCAAAACGAAGATTGAAAGCTAGTTAAATACATCAAACCTTTTCAGTAGACTCAAGATAATGTAATAAAGGTCATTGTCGGAGTAATTTCCAGGTAAAATTATTCGCCAAATATTTCCTTCTTTGCAAATTTTGCGGATATTTGTTCCACTCGACTTTTGACTTCAAATATCAAGTTTTCATCTTTTCTACCAGCTTTAACGGAATCACTGATCTTCAGTTGTGCCAGGAATGTGTGCCTCTTAGAATTTATATCTTTCTATCGGTATTTTTAACTAGAGTTTAATGAAGCCCAGTTTAAGATGAAGCTGAGATGAATACATTTTTCTATTGCCTACTGAAACTTCATGTTATATCGTTTTATCATCAGGGATTTTTTTTCACTTATAGACAATTTTTTAATGACATTTTTTGTCCTATGTTCAATTAATCTATTACAACAATTTTTAAATTAAAAAAAGAAGTAATATTTCGTAACAGTTATTTGTTACAAATACATCGGTCATCAAAATTAAATGATAATGACAAAAAAAAGCGTAACGGATAATTAATGAAAAACTATTAATAATAATTTTTACGAAAGCATTAACATAAATTAGAATGCTTGGCAGTTGACTATTAACAAAATATTGAACTTAAAATCAAATTTATGAAGTTAGAAAATGATAGAAAAATTAAGTCACTTCTTGTGAAAAATAGTTTTCTTTAATATGGTATACCGTCTCCTCGGACAGATACGCATAACTCCCGTCTTGATTTCACAGACTTTGCCAAAGCGTTGATTAAGCATTGTGGAATTGCGCGGCACACATTTCTACACGTGCACTTTCAGCTCCTGGATATTCCGGATAGGAATTTGACGCGGTGAAATTCGGTGTCCTAAGGCATCCCACACATGCTGAGTGGAGTTTAAGTCGTGTGAATGAGGTGGTCAGTTCATTCGAGTCCATTCGATGAGACCGAGCATTGTCAAACATTACCAAACATTCTAGGCCAACAACACCCCTAAACAATCTAACTTACGGTTCCAGTACCTCGTTCACATCTCTCCGAGCGGTTACAGGACCTCCTTGAACGATATGCAGCTCGGTGTAGCCATTTGTCATGATTCCTTTCCAAACTATTAAACCGCGGTTGCGTAAAGAGAGGTATTTCACTGATAAAGGAAGGCAAGTTGCGTGTTCCTTCCCTTCTCCTGATCGAAACACGTCTAGAATCACTGTTCAGACTACTCTGACTCGCCAGTAAACAATACTTTAGCCCAGTCGTCTTGACTTCATTGATAATGACTACAGCAGCAATTTAAACGGGTCCTTCTGGAAGTTGGAGTGAGTGGGATACAAACCATTGGTTTTCTTGGATGCAATTCATCCTCATTTAACCTTCGTGCAGCAGTAGAATGGCTAATTCGAGTTTCTGTAGTAGTTTGAAGGTCTAAAACCAAATCTCTTGCATTCGCTTCGTGGTTTCTTAAAGCCAAAAACGAGAGAAAACAGTATTCTGATACAATTGTTGCTGTCGGTCGCCCTTGACCAGGTTGTCTGTCAACTGATCCAGTGCTTCAAAAACGACTTCAGACATCGACATAATACTTTGAGGGATAAAAATCTTGGGCGACTTCCTTTGAGTCTGCCAATTATTCGCCACTTTTGACCTTCACTTAAATGATACCTTTGAGCACTGAATACTGATCATTGCCAGAAAACACATTCACTGTAAGCCACACTACAAACCGGAATTCCAATATGCGGCCATTGCGCACCACATCACTGAATTTGCTTATTTCTGGCGCTAACGTATGTGTGGAAGTGCAATTTTCTGTCCAATTGTATTTAATTATCATAGATTATTACAGCATTGCGCACTGGTTGCAACATTAATTTAGTGAGGAGAGTTTTTCTCATTATCCTGTAATATTGATTACCTGTGTATTACTAATGCCAATATCCGTAAGTATTTATATTAGCAGACACTGTATTGTATTTTGATTGTATAACTGACCATATTACCGGATTTGTAACCCGCTATAATTAAAACTGTCGCCCAGACGGAAAAATAGTTGATGGCACTGGTTGTCGTACTGGTGCTCTTGGTCAAGGTTCGAGCGATGGAGAAGGCACCGATGTGATTTGTCCGTTTCTTCACAGGAGGCAACGCTGGTTCACATCTTAAGGGCTTCCATAATAAAGAATCCCCAGCTGCCGGCCTTAGTAGTAGCCGATGCCTATAAACGACTACAGCCCGCCATTCTAATAAAATAAATAAATAAATAAATAAATAAAATTATTTACTTTTCATAGTAATGTTTTTTCTGTGCATGTGTTATATGTACGAAAATGTAAATTTGCCTAAATGTACGAAACTCTTCGTTTAGTATTCCTTACTAAATATCCTCGGAATCTATCTAAACACGCTTTCCCGCAGTCCATATATTTTGACATAGTTTTCTAAAACGCTGCCTTCAAATCTTACGAAATGTTCGTTGATGGTGTAGAAATACTGAATTATTTGCTTTCAACGCTCATTCTACTGTACTTACAAGACTGTTTGCGACCGGGATTCCTGCAATTTATCATGCGCGATTTCTGTTCTTTTTCGAGGAGTCTCACCTACTTCTTATCATTTTCATCACATATAGCATTTAAATAATACATTTTATACATTTTACTGATCTGGTCATAAATTTCTCGCATTGCGGCATTTCTTAGATTCAAAATATCTATTTTTGTTCCAAGAGAGTTTTCAGGACGGTGTATGTGTAAAATTACGGATGCTCGGGATTTAGAAAGAGATGACAAACGACCCTTTTTCATTTCCAACTTTGTAAACTAAAAATGGTAAAAATAATTGAACTAAGCATTCTAATATAGCTTTACGGTTTCCACTGAAAATTATTCCAGAAAATAACAGGAAATTATTTGTTCTTCTTTACATTTTCCTTATTTTTTCCAAAACTTGTGGTTCAGTTGCAGTTAGTAGTCCTTTCTTTACAATACAGTTATATTTTTCAGTTCATTCTACACTGTATACAACCATGAGTCAGTAGCGGGCTTGTGCGGTATTAAAGGCATATCTATCACGTATTCATATTATGCAGCTGTCAGCACATTTAGCTAGTACTTGGAAGGTGTCAGGTTTCAATTAATTGTGAGAGTAGAAAGCAAGTGTGAAGACATTTACTAAGAAACCTAATCATTTTAATAGTCAAATGCTTAAAAGATGTCCTAAGATTAGATTTCTTCATAACAGGAGGGCTATATGTGAAATCTTGAGATTTAATTTATACGTAAATTCCTGCCGGTTTGTTTCAGAAATCTCAGCATTCTTTCATTCTTTCAAGGGCCACATAGCCTATTCTGCTTATCTTTGGCGGGGGAGGAAACTAGACTAGTTTTAGAGAATTTAATGCATTTTTCAATAGGGAACATGAAAAAACAAATTTCCCCTTTCCTAGATTCGAACTACGGACATTTTAGTTGCAATCGAACTCCTAATGTAATGGTAATGATAATGACTATTTTGATGATAATTATAATGACAATTTTTATGCAATATAAAATATGATCGTATAAATTATGCAACTGTGAGCTTGAGCATCACTTTGACTTCTTAATTTGAAACTGCTTTCAAGATTTCTGTAAATTATCTTAATTTCAGATAAATTCACATTATCCTTTTTAGCAGTTATTTGGATGCTGTTCCTAATATTATGTTATGAGCATTTCTTTTAAAATAATCCTGTTTTTATTAGTTTTATTATTTACTTTAAAATAAAATAATAAAGAATGAAGTACGATTAAAGGTAAACTGTCGAAACCTATTGTAACAAAATTTATATTGCTCTTATCTTTAAGGTGTTATCCTTCTCTTATCCTCCCATTAAATGATTAAATTTCTAAACCTGAGCTATAAATGCATAAACAATATTCTAATCCCTTACGAATGTTTCTCATAAATGCGATTATCTTGCTTCATATTGTTCTTAATCCATTTTACTTATAATTTACGCCTCTTTTCATTTCTATTCGCATTTGCACAGCATATGTTCCTCCTTTTAAACCATTTTTATTCATTTTATTCACGTTTAGTTATTTCTTAACACAGATTCTACTCTATTAGATTTTGTGTCGTTTACGAATTAGTCTTAATTCTTTTTTAAATATCCCGAAGGATTATTAGAAATTTATTTTATTTCTACAAGAAACCTACATGTAGTAGCAAACTCGGCTCGACAAATAAAATCCAATTATATTTTATCTTTCGTGTCGTCTTTTTTGTAGTTTTAAGAAATTAGATAAAAAGAATAATGCACAAAACCTTTTTCTTGGAAAAATATTTAGTAAGAGGAAAATCTTTTCTATTTTGAATACGTTACTGAATAAAGAGTGAAATGTGTATAACAAAGATTAAATTATGCTTCCCTTATTTCATTCGTGAAAATTGTATGATATATAGTTTTATCCTTAACTCTTACAAATGATTGTACACATCACTAATGAATTTGCTCGATATTCGTAATATTTACGAGTAAATGTTTAGGAGCTTCTAAGCTTTTAAAGACGTTATGCTTAAACATGTTCGCATTAAATTATTTTTCCGAGTTTCAGAATGATATGCTATTAATTGTAAACTACTACGACTCTCGTTTCAATATAATAATTCTTTGATGCCTTATTGCAAAGTTTTTGCAGCTGACTTCAGTTTTTTTGATGCCTTATTACAAAGTCCATAATCCTAATTTGCGTCATCTGCGAACATACATTATGATACAAAATTACTGTACAAGAATTTTAGTGATCAATTAGTATTCAAAAATTCAATCCAATTCAAGGCCAGCAGTCGCCGAGTGATTAGATCGCCAGGCATTGATTGTTCGATTCTAGATCACATTTTGGTTAACAGCCTGGATGCACTTTTTGCTTGAAATTTTTCGGAAGAGTAATTTGAATAAGATTTAGTTTCTTACAGAAAGGCCTGCATAAATGATTATTTTCTTTAAATACACAACCCTGTGTTATTGGTTGTACTTAAACGAAGAAATAAGCCAATAAAAATCAAATTTCTTAAGTTTGCAGATTCAGTATAATTAGGGCTATACAAAGGAAGAAAATCTGGCCAAGAATTTTGCATTTTATCTTTATCGTATTCAAAGTGGATTGTCGAAATTATGCTAGATAATTAGAAGATAATATAATTTCTTCTGTACTCATAATATTTCCTTCCACAGGCAGATTAATGCGGTTTTGTATTTTTGATTTTCGAATATAACATAGGCCTGATAGTAAACTGCGTACTTGACACCATTTCTGGCAATCTAGAGTAGTTTTTAAAAAGCACATATGTCTATAGAATGAATGAGTGACAAGAAATAATCTCAGTTATCATTCGGCAAATTTGAATATGATCTTGACTGTCATTCTGTAGTAACGGGAAGGCGCATAATGCTACTCTGACTTGAAAGAAAAATGATGATAGCTTTTCTTTTGTTCGAATTTTTTGATTTTGAAAATTTCAGATTATTGTGATAAAGCAATATTTTTCTATTTATTACGAATTTATTACTTAATTCGTAACTTTTGAGCAAAGCTACTCAGTATTCAAAGTATAAGCCATATGGCTATAAATAAGTATATTTATTTTGCTTAAAAGTTAATTTTATTTTGAAGCAACCTTTCCTATCGATCTTGCTTTCATCTTCACTTTATTCCCGAAATGTAAATGAATTACTGCGCGTATATTCAAATGAGATAGAAAGAAATTAACATTTAAGTGAAAGTTTTGGTGAAAAGGTGAGTTGAAAGGTGAGTTGAGAGCGTGTTCTGCTTGTCTGAAGGCCACGTTGCTAATTTCGATTTACTAGCGATTAGATTTCTCTGGAATTGAATGCTTCACACCATTAGGTTTGTTGTCGCCGATTTTCGAATCATAGCCACCCTGAGCGTTAAGCAACCTGGAAGACGTTAGGCTAAAGTTAACTCTATTTAATTTAAAGTTAATCATTACCTTTTCGAGTAAAGCGAAAAATATTTTGTAAGCGCGAGTTGGTGTCATCTGTAAACTTTAATTTGAGTTAATAAAGGGTTTTTTATACCCTTCTCATGATTCTGTCGTACTTAAGATGTGGGGATAATTCTCTACACAGTCTTCTAACGCTCAGCTAGTTTATGCTACCAAAGAATACCAGACGTTATAAATATAACCTTTATATATAACAATAACCTTTACAATTAAAACCCTAACGCTACCTGAGGAAATGGAATAAAAAGATGTAAAGGCTTACGTTAATTTATAATTTTATTTCAACAACAAATCGTATGCTGCATCACTTTTGTGTGAAACGTTAAAATACTAAAGAGAATTAAAGTTTGCCATACTTATGTTATTTTTTGGTTGCTGTTATTTTATGATCATTTCATATAAATATTAAAACTAGCAAAGGATGTAACTAGCCCAATGGAGCTTTAGCCCAGACGGGCTATTAGTTTCGAAACGGCATTTTGCGTCATTTCGCTATATAAGGCAAATCGCTTTTTAAATTGTTGCCACCAAATATTATCGCCCTGTATTATATTTAAAAAAAATTAAGTAATGAAGAATCTGCATGAGTATATGTATATATGCTTCTCGCGCTGTGAAAAAAAGCGGCGGTACCTAGAGCCATCAAATTCTGAATAATGTAAACTTTCACCCGAACATAAACAACTGAAAGCCGGAATTTTGAATTTCGAATTTGTTTTATTATCTAATTTATATTTTGTAAAACTTAAACGAATTTTTGATGAACAAACTCAAACGATTTAAAAGCCAGAAATGGCAGCACTGTATGAAAAAAAAACACATTTTTATCTCCAGCTCATGAGATTGTCTTTCGGGATTGTACTGCACTGTCTTAAACTATTCCTATACCAGATCTTCGATAAGACGACAACATCAAATCTGCCATTGAAGACGAACTCATCGTCATACGTTCCTCGTCCTCCAAATTACTGAAACAACACCGGAGAATGTTGCAGGCCGTGAATTGCGATAAATATAAATATAACGGTGTAACGTTAAAATTATGTGCTAAACATGTTATTAGCTTGAATCCCTCAAGCATTTGGAATTTTTTTTGGATCGTGGAAGGAGTATGAAGTTTATTGTTATGTTTCTGTGGAAGAGCACATTTTCTTTTCAAATATGTCAGATGCATCTGCCTCAAATATTATACATCAAGATTTCTCAGTTAAGGGCAAATTCACTCCTAGGGAAGATTTTCATGGTTTTAAGTGTGAATAATGTGATCATACTTTTATTTAGCAGTAAGTATTTAGTTTTAGTTTATGAATACAAAGAACTACTTTTGTTAAAATTTTGCTTTTTAGCAACATTTTTTCATGCATTTTTTTAATATATAAAACACATTAGAAAAAAAAGCACGTATCTGAATAAATGTCTATATGTATTTTTAAAGATTTTGAAACAAGGGGGAATAATATTCTAGAAATAGTGAAAGGGGTGCAGAGGGCAAAAAAAGAAGTTGAGAATCCCTGGTGTACATCTACGGCAGTTTTTAAGATTATAGGTTGGTGTTAACAGCAAGACCATTTAGAATAAACTGTAACGCAAGTGTTCTTAATCAGAGGGATTTTATTTCTGCGGGGGGAAATTTTATAGTTTCAGGGAGAGAATGCTGTCAGACTTTTATTTACCTGTTAAGTAATTACTTTAATTTTATGCATGAAACAAACTACTTTTTTACAAGGTACTTACAAGGTTTGATATTTTTTAAAATTTTCTATAATATTTTTCTTGCTTAATTTATAAAATGCACTAAAACATCTAAATTAGGATAAATGCACATGTACATTTCGAATTTTGGAAAGGAGGGAGGATAATAATATAGCAATTATGTAAGGGAGTGCATGGGGTAAAAATGTTAACAACCACTGTTCTAGTGCATTAAGATATTCCATCAGACCAGTTTAAGAAGGTTGATCCTGGTTTTATGACGGCTAGTTTTCGTTACGGTTATGAAACTAGATTTACTTCACCTCGTACATAACAATTTTCTTTAAGATACTCACACGAAGCAGATTTTCAAGGATTCTTAATTGTTTTATATGTCCGTTTGCTTACTCTACCGTCATTTCATAGGGTTTAGTTCGGTATGCGTCTTGATATTGCGGATGTCATAAAAATGTCAGAATACAGTACAGCTTATACGATATGTCATCCATCAACTAAAGCGAGATAATGTCCAGCGCTAGTTGGTGGATTTAACATTATTGCCTGGCGCAGAGTGTGAAATTCTGCGATTCGGGGCGTACCAGGCTTTGACTGAGCATCAAAATTCTTGTCACTTGAACGGAATGAAAAAAAAAATTGTTAAAGCACTGTGGTTCAAGGATTCGCTTCTTTCAGAAAAAGGAAATTTCCTTTTGCTTTTTTTAAACCATGTACTGAAAATGAAATTAATTCAAAATAACTGAAATAATAATCTTTAGTGAACACTTTGAGCAAACTGAGTAAATTTAATATGTGATATTAGCCGACGTATCCGATCTACGTCCGGGTGGCTAACAAGTATTTTCAAAAACACTCAACTGCTTATTCGCAAAAAAAAAAGGCACAACCTAAGCACAGAAAGTGACGGGACATACCATGTACCCTGTTGCCCTCTTCGAGCATGCCTTACGACATATTTACCCCCAGACGGAAAGCATTTATTGTCTCTTTATTAAGCGCATCCCACCAATGCATGTTTCTTCTTTATCACTTTTTCTCTCATTCTCCCATCATTATAATGTTTTTACTGATAACTGATAACTAATGACACATTGCACCTACCGCATAACATAATATACGCCAAACTAGCTGAAATACAAATCTTTTCCCGAACTTTACTGAGACTGAAAAGGCTTCATTCTAGAGGATGGGAGTAGCTTCTTCGAAACCCTATTTTCGAAATAGTCACGAAAATGTAATACAAAGCTCGCTTAAGTTCTGCCTTAAAGATTCGACACTGATTTGGAACGTTCTATATTATTCTAAAGAGATAACTCAAACGGTGCCATCTAACAGTTTTTTTAAGAACTGCTACTTCCTTTGTTATCGTTTATGGCCTTTTCTTCTTTATAGTCCACTCCACCGATGTTGTGGGATCAAAGGCAAACTTCTTAAAGGCCTCTGTGAGCGTAACTCTGCCTCAGACAAGCGCCGTGAGATGGTGGACGGTACCACGGGAGGTATAGACATGGCTGTAACGCGTTGAATAGTCGAAAATAATACCGTTGGGGCGGTTCGGGCCTGGCGAAAGATCATCCCATCTTGCCTAGCATTTGTGCTCCTTGGCCTTCCAGAGTCTTCATTTCATCGATAATTTCCTTGTAGTAAACATTGCTGGCAACATCTTCGCACAGCAGTGTCTGTACACTGAAGGTGGCGGCCTATTGCTCGGTATGACCACCCAGCTTCAGGCAACTTTATAATGCGACTACGTTCGAAGTCGTTTAGGTGTCTCTAAGGTCTTCGATATCGGTCGTAATGGCACCTTTAGTTGCTTCCTTACGGAATTACAATGGCAGTAACAAAAAAATTTTCCGCCTCTGTTACTGGTGTTATGCTTTGCGAATTGCGCGCTCTGATCGCAATTCCTGTTCATTTACCTTGAAACTTTGATCATTTGCATGTTCGATCAAGATGGTTTTGCATACCAAATTTCGTCACGACCGCAAACGTCCTTCTTGGTGCTTCGATTTTTTTGCAAAAGAGTGTATATGAGCTTAGCCCCTTGCACTAGTTCTGAGTGCTCTATGTCTTGCTTCATGCTGTTAACAGCACTTATTGCTTTCTTGTGGAGATGCAAGCGCAAATATTGTATCTGTATTTAGTTTCGTTGTTACTAAAGCACGTTTTTTCTTGGAGTCTAATTTGTGCAGCATAGCTCTTGATTTCTGGCAGCTAGAAATAAAGCTTCGCAATTTTATTCCTTATGAGCTTATTTTTGATTCCATATCTTAGGAATGGGAATAAATTCTTTTCTGAATTTGTTTTTTTTAGATGAACTGATTCTTTTAGAGGGCAAGAACAGAGATAATGATCGGCCACATGCAGAAGCATCTGTTGAAAAAAGATTCTTTGGACTAAGGTACGTGGGAAAAGGGTCGTTTCCGGTGATAAACCACGACACTTGTCTCGTAACATGAACGACTGGAGAGAAGTTAACATTGGGGAAGAAGTTGTAAGCTGTAAGCTCTTATCTCTGTCACAGCAGCATCCCGCGATTGTTGCCATGATTTTTTCGTTGCATTTTGTAGTTTTAGTTTCAAATGTGAAGCTTGCTAGGGAATGCTTATTTTTATAGCACTTATTCCCTGAGCTGCTTCTTTGGCTAGTAGGTCAGCCTCTTCGTATCCATTGTGGCTAATATGTGCTTTAATCCAAGTTATAAAGAAATGTTGGCCTTGGCGACAGCGGATTTGCTGGGAATTTCTTGAGCTAGTGCTGTTTTGTTACTTGTGTTCGCGACTGCATGCACTGCTGAGAGAAAATCTGTTAAAATATATGTCCTTGGGAAGTACTGAAGTATGCTTTCATGAGTACAGTAGGATTGCGAACATTTTCGATTGATATAAAATATTCTGTATATCGAGTTGAAATTTGAACTAGTTTATGCCATGATCACTAACATAGATTTTTCATGGCGCATCCTTTTCTGCTTTTATGCTAGAGCCATCTGCGTATATATTCGGAAGGAATTTTTTCAATCTGCTCTGCCTTCTGAATAACGTGATTTTATTTCTGATAGCTGGATGTATTTCATGTGGATGGGCCGGGGAGGTGTAGGAGTTGGCAGCAGGTATCTCAGTTTTAATTTTGAAATCTTTTTTCAGCTGAAGAACTGAAGTCTCTGTATAATCCTGCTCTGCAACTAAGAACAGGGCGAATGCTGTTGGTAAGTTGATACAGAGCAGCATCTGAAGTTGTTCTATAAGCTCGGGAATAAATCGAAAAGGGCTTTGGATGAAATTGCTTTTATTTTCTCACCGACATCGGAGATGCCTTTACCGCTACACCATACAGTACTGCTCTTTCTATAACAGCATTATAGATCTTTTTTTGTGTCTAGGGGTTCCCCCCTTATTCGATGCCCTGCAAATTTTAAGTATTTTAGCTATACTGAAGGTTTTCTACTTAATTTACTGTAGATGCTCAATGAAATTAAGTTTATTATGTTGTGCAGTATGATGGCTTGTGATATTTCCTGGGATACTGATAGCTTTTGGTGCTTGCAATGTTCGTTGAATGTTTCCAGAGTGGTGTTAATGTTGGCTTCCATTACTTCTCTTAAGCGACCACTGACTACAAAGACGGCATCATCAGCGAATGCAATGCACTTTGTGTGGTCTGGCCATTGATGTTGTACTATTTTATTTAACGCTAGTTTCCGGAAATCAGCGCTGATGCAAAAGCCCTGAGGACAGATGCAAAAGCCCTGAGGACAACCTCTTTTCTTTCGATGTTTCTATTATTGGCAATTATTATGCTCTTTCTGTTGGAAAAGTAGCTGTAGAATATTAATAGGTTATTCGATATTTATTATTTGTAAAAAAATAGAAAATTCCTTGCTCAATATGTATGACTTTCACTAATAGTGGGAAAGCAACAACGGCTACATGAACTTAAGATATGTGACGTGAGCAGAACATTCTAGTACACTAGTTATCATAAATTAAGGAAAAATCACAAAAATCACAATTACTGAAAACGTTATATGTAGAATCTTATGAAACTTACCCACAATATGCAACACATAGTAAGGTATCAAATAACCAGAGCCATTGCTCTTGCAAAGCAGTTGTAAGCACGGCAAGGGTATGATGGGGCGGATTGAGAGCAGCTAGACGTCTTCCTAAAGCATCCTAAACGTGGTCGATAGGATTCAAGCCCGAGGATCGAGCTGGCCAATCCATGCGCATAATTGTTTTCTGTTGAAGGTAATCATCTACGATGCGAACCCCGTGTGGTCTTGAGTTGCCGTCCTGTAACAGAAAAGCATCACCTATTGCCTCGTCATATGTGCGCACAAAAGCCCCGAGGACGTCATCTCTATAAACCTGAGTATTCGCGGTTCCCCTTGGAAAGACATGGAGGTCTGTGCATCCACCCAAAAAGATGCCACCCCAAACACAGGCACTGCCTCTTCCGTATGCATCTCTTTCTCAGATGTTTGACGGATGATAACGGGTTCTAGGTTCTGTCCATATCAATAACGCCTACACTTTCTAGACTAAACCTGGAGTCATCCGTAAAGAGAACAGCCTGTATTGATCAGGTGTCCAGCGGACATGTTGTCGTGCCCACTGCAAACGATCCCTCCTATTGCGTGCCCCTCACGTCACGCAATAGGAGGTCGCCTCGCATACAGACCACCTTCGAGAAGCCCTCTACGCACAGCTGACGTTGACACCAACCTACCGGTGGCTACAGCAAGAGGATCTAAGGAGATTCGGAGTAGCGATTCAATGAATGTCCCCTCACAGAGTGCATGCACATTAGCCCAAAATCGCCAAGCATTCTGCAAATTTCTAATTAAAGAGAAACACCTAGTTAATAAATTAAATAACGTAATTGAGAAAATAACAGGCTTCGGCACCGACTTATGCCAAGTCTAGGGCCAAATGCATAAAGTATTAAAAATATGGTAAAATGTCGTGTATGGTAAAACGTACATACTAATCTGGTGAAACGTACAAAAGTGAGGTTCCATGTATAATGTCTGAAGTAACATAAGGTAAGGTGTAGTGCAAAGTGTGGCATAATGTAATATGTGTCAAATAATGTGAAAACTATGCAAATTAGTAAAATGCACAAATGTAAAGCTCAATGTATATTGTGCTAAACTAATGTAAAATACAGTATAATGTAATGTCAGGTTTTAAACATTTTGAATAGGGCATTATTCATAACATGTGTAATATGCATTCAGTGTATGTTTTCATGTTTGAATATCTAAGGCGAGTGCATAAAGTAATGAAAGGATGGAAAATGTAGTGTAGGATAAGGGTAGACGTGATGCTGTACTAATTAACCTAATGATAAAGGGACAGTGCTCACGTCCTCCGTCGCTTGTCGCTTATCCTGCGTGCACATAATGTCAAATATCGTCATCGGCGCTCGTCGTAGCAGTTGGCCGCCCTTGACTGAACCTCCTAGATGCCGAATCTGTGGTTTGAAATTGCCTCGAAAAGTCTATGAATCATAGGACTCACATTTTTGCCACTTCTGTTTGACTTTATTCTGCCTGTAGTCTCCCAATGGCTCTCCATCATATTTCTGCAGGCAAATCATGCCTGGAGGTCGAATTGGCTATCTCAGATTTCTGATGTCACTAGCACAGTGAAATATGTGGGCTTGCTCTCAAAAATGGACTTTTGTGCTCCTCACAGATGACTTATTCCGAGTGCAGCGCCACTAATTTGCATATTACAGTTTTACTCAGCTACTCTTACTTGGCAACATATTCAAAGTTTACCTGGTTTGGCTGATTTTTGAGGGAGTAATCGCTATTTTTGTGATTTTTCCTTAACTTATGATAACCAGTGTATGAATATCCTAACTGTGGATCCCGTGGAGTGGCCTTGCATAGACAGTGTCTTTCCTTGACCCCATTAATTTTTAAGCCCAAGTTCGCAAAATTTTAAGAAGATCGGAGTTAAACTGCACTTTTGTATGACTTACGCTCATACAAACAAATAATAGGATGCTTTTTTATACATATGTATACACTGGTGTGCAAAAATTAAGGACGAGACGGTTTTTTCAATATAACTTTGTACAAAAGCTTTCCAAATCAACACATTTAATACCGTAAGATCCCCAATACGTAAGGACATGAGTAATGTAAGCAACACTTACTAAAAGAGAAATCAGAGGGATAAAAAGAAGCTTTATTGAAAAAGTAGCATGGAGCGCAATGCGACTAAAGGCCGAAACATCCCCGTGATGGATGTCAAGCAAGAAACATCCCGTCATTAGTAGTGGATATGATCTCCCCTGACTGCTAGGCAGGTTTCACATCATTTGTGCATGCTGGATATGTGGTTGTTAATGAGCTTTTGAGACACTGCTGCTCGTTCCTCTTGTAGCACCAATCACAGTTTCGGAATCGTTACTGGCGATAAGTTACGTGCTGCCACGGGTCTCTCTAGGTAAGTTCCGTACATGCTTGACGGGATTTAGATCCAGAGACCTTGCCGACCAATCCATGTGTTCAATATCTTCACTCTCCAACAGCTCTTCGACAGTAACTGTGCGATGAGGTGGAGCGTTGTCGTCCATGAAGAGGAACTGAGGACCCATAGCCCTTGTGAAAAGACGCATGTAAGGAAGAAGAACCTCGTTACAATAGCAGTCCCAGGTGACGAACCTCCTTGGGAGATATGAAGGTCGGTCCGGCTACCAAGCATTATGTCTGCTCGAACGAGAACTCCGCGACCTCCAAAACAGTCCCTTTTGATGATGTTGAAGGGGTTATTGCGTGTTCCCCGTTCTGTCCAGATGTGTATGTGTCTAGAATCGCAACTCAGACTAAATCTGCTCTCATCTGTAAAGAGTACTCGTCCCCATTCATTGTCTCTCCAATTCCGGTGTTCCCGGTACCACAGAGAACGCCTTCTCCGATGGGCAGGCATTAGATGTACACACCGTACAGGGCGTCGTGCAAGCAGACCACCATCGTGCAGTCTTTTGGCCACGGTAAAACGCGATATCGGTCCAGTCGCCTGTGTCGTGTGTCTAGCGATTTCTCCCGCTGTCTGCCGCCTGTTTCTTCTGGCCTGTAAGGCAATATACCGGTCATCTGCGGGTGTGGTTCCTCGTGGACGACCACTACTAAACCGCCGGATAGCTGTTCCTGTAGTTTGAAATTGTCTCCAAAGTCGTGAAACGATGCTGTGAGCAATTGCGAACTCTGCAGTCACACTTGTCACACTGCGGCCTTCCTCCAACTTTCCAATGATTCGACCTCGGGTAAAACATCCAGATGTCGTCTAACAAATTGATTATTCGCCATTTCTCGCTGAGGCAGCAACTCGGTGTGATTTTAACTGCTATACGGCGTGCAATCTCTTTGCCAGAAATAATGATCTTACACCGACAACATGCTTTATACTACTCAGACACTCCCCCATTACGTCTACCTGCATATCTGCGCATGTGCTACCGTGCATCACCTTACTTAATCTTCTGATTGGTCTTTCTGTCCGCTCTGCCTCTTCGTTCGGCTGATATGCTAATTTTTCGACTTCGTCCTTATTTTTTGCACACCAGTGTATATAACTATATATAGAGAGAGATTATTTTAATGAATGCAATTAATGTAATTCTATGGGTGCAGTTAATAAATGATAATAATTGAAATGAATCTGCGTTTACTGCTTTTAAAAATCTTAGTTTCGTAATTAATAACAGAATAAATTTGAAGGAAAAATTAAATAACTTAATTTTTGCTGAATAACGAACCACTTGTGGAAGGTAAACATATTTTCATTCGAGCTGTGGCAATACGTTTCTTCTAAATCTTTGAGTTTGTTCCATACTGAAGTTCAAATTTGAAAGACAAATTGATTTCGAGTAGAAGCACTCTTTCTTTACATCTCCGAATTTTGTGTTTCAATTTGAAACATATGTCTCTTACTTTTTGAAAAGTGGCAACTCAAAATTTTGCTGATGGCCGATGACACAAATCCTCACACCGTTATATTACCAATGGCTGCCGGTATATTTCAGCATTATTGCGAATATTTCGACTCGCCCTAAGATTAAATTGAAATCCGAAGAATTATTTTAAATAGTCTATACAAACTGCTGACTGAAAAGCAAGTCAATCAAAATATTGCAACATAATGTTCACTATCCATTAAGGGACAGGGAGCTTTCATGTTAGAATTAGAGCAGTCTTTGACATATACATGCAAGAATATAGAACAGTCTTTCCATTCAGCTTAGAGACATAAAGCTGTAAAAGTGTAATAAAATACGGAGATTATTTTTCTATGACTTCAATATATAGAGGGCGATAGTTCCGAAAATTTGTTCACCATAATAGTTACACTCACAAAGTTAGGTTTAGAAAACAAATCGTTCGATAATGCCATAAATACCATTTATAGACTAGATTTAGATTACTTTTATCGGCCTACTAAAAGTAAGCTTAACAAAGCAAAAGCTCATATATTTTACATAACAGTACTTCCTAAGTTTAGCAAGGTGGTGATTTCTCTCTTTATGATGGGAAGGGGAATAACAGGAAGTGGAAATTATCTAACGGCAAAGAGGAAATAACTACGGATATTGGCTTAAGGGGGAACCTTCCAATATCCGGCATCAAAAGATCCCTCTAGCTGTGAGAAGTGAATTTGCAGCTTTGAGTGAATACTGCAAATTAAAATTTTTTTTGTTCCTCTGCACGTGAAGAACATTTAAATCACTTTTTCATAATTGTTACACTAATAAAGCCATACTTCCACTGTAAATGTGCAAAAGATAATTAGTTAACTTAATTTGAAAAACCTTATGAATATAACAACAGACCAATTAAGTTTTAAATAATTAGTGGACAATTAATTATACTTTGCATATACTGCAAAGAAATATTGCTAGTTGAACTCTACTGCTATCTAAGTGATTAAAGTAAAAAAAATATACGCATTATTATTAATTTAAAAATTTTACCTCTAAATGTATCTATTAAGCCCTAAAAAATTAAAATTTAATTAAAAAAATTAAAATTTTTGAAATTAAAAAATTACTATTAAAAATTTAAAAAAAAATTAATTAAAAATTTTTCTTAACTGCGGCAAAATGCCAAGTTTCTGCCGTTATTAGAAATGCATTAAGCCTGCAGAAACCCTTTAGTTGTTTTTGTGTTATTACTATCCTTCTGACATAATAGTATCTTTTAAGGTTCACGAAGGAGGAGTAGTCAAAATTGAGGGGTAGCTCTTATTGCTCGCCAAGGCCGTAGGCACCTGAATATAGGATTACTCAGGTAGGATATTGTCCAACACATTTTCAACTTTGATGGGAAAGAGAATCCAAGCACCTCCTACTTCCTTTTCGCTCCAGCTCTTCAAGAGGATATTTGTCTCAATATTCTTTTAACTTTTTTAACGCAAAGACAATCTAAATTTGTAAATATCCAGCGCTTTTTCCTGCATTCGACCTAGGCTCACCAGAATGAAACCCACATCCGCTAATTTCCATATCCATCAGAACGACGGAAAAACTTCTCATACATTTAAACGATCACATTAAACATCCCTAAAGTTGAGAACGTAAAAACATGAAAGCAAATTTCTAAGATTAATTAGCGATATCACTTATAAATACCAGCTATTTATAACGCGTCATTTCAAAATTAATCTGTTTCATGCCGTTTTATGTAAAATGCAGCAATGCAAATATCTCTTGCGCAATTCCTGAATAAGATTTCTATTCAGAATTGAGGCTTTCAACTATTTTATTAGGACTTCATGAATATGTAAAAGCACGTCTTTGGTTTTCACGAAAGGCTTTCAAGGGAAGGATTGCAAAAACCACATCCAGCAAGGATTTCAAAAACTGACAGCTTTTACAATTATTTCTTGAAAACTATAGGTCTCCAAATTTAAGGTAAATTTTATGATATTTGGAGAGAAAATTTGGAGAATTTTAGAAACTTATATCTTGATAAAAAAGGAATTTAAAAACTTTTAAATTGAATTACACAATTAAATTACATATTGTATAATGTTGTATACTTCTGTATTATATTTTTATATATCTTTTCGTATGTTTAATGTATGAGAGAGTTGATGAACGAAATGGCTTGCCGTAGAGAAACCTAAAAAATATGACCTTCAGGAAAATAATTTTCTTTGTTATTTTAATCATTGGATGGTATATATTATACAAATGCTTATCTTAACTTGCCAATACTCTAATGCGCTTCCCTAAAACGTTTTTCTATAGCAAGCCTTTTTCTCTCTGAAGGGGTGGAATATGTAAGACAAAAAATATGAAGCAAACTTCTAATTTTAATTAGCAATAGCCCCTTCATTTTAACTTGGGTACTCCCCATTTCTGTCTTGAAAATAGCAACTGTTGTAGCAAATATTTGTAAAATATTTTAAATTAAATATTATATTTAATTTATATTAAAATGTATTGTATATATTTAAATCTTTTCTTTATTGTATTTTTGTTTTACCATAATTGCTATATTTTGTTCCGCTTCATTTATTTATTTTATTTATAGTGATAGATTAATGGTTTATTTTGTATGTAATTTGATTTGCGGCCAAACGTCTTTACGTATTTATATGTCTCACAGGATTTTAGCTGTATTATTTCTGAGTGCAAAGATTTTGGAATTGTAAAAATAGTTCATTTAGAACTCGAGATATATGCAATTTCTTTCTAAGGGGCCTTGGGAGCATTTGGCGATAATTTCTGGAAGCTCCGAGAAACACGTTTTAGAAGCCCTGAGAAAGATTCTTCTAGAAGATTTCATAACCGATGCTGCAGGGTATAAATACCAGTGGAAGAGCTAGGGAATTCAGTTGATTGGAGCTGTAACTGTCGAATGTGATACGCGTTTTGCTGTTAGATCTCTGGATTTATTCTGCCTACTAATAGCATCTTGTGATACCTTCGGGTTTCACACAAAAAATGTCCTTATTTAGGACGTCCAGCCTTGATGATGGTTTAAGCGATTACGCGGATTCAGAGCTTTCGATGAAATTGCAGCCTCTCTCTTCGAGACGAGAAGAATTTCTGAAAAGGCCAGCGCTGTCCAAAAAAGGAAAAGAGAAAAAATCAGCGAGAGTGGAAACAGACTCAGAACAAAAAAGATCATCTACTTCGAAGTACGATGAGCAGGAGATACCGTAAGTGAATTGATGAAAGTTATTCGGTCTGGGGCACGGACTGTTTGATTAATTTACTAGGAAAAGCCCAGATTGTCTGACCAAGCAAAAAGAAGCCTCTCACTGACGATGAAATGACAACCTATCTTAGAAGAAGAAACACAGAAAGAAAATTCATGGATTTTCCCTAAAAAGGTGGCTAAAGTGAAACGAAATGCGGAACCGATGGAAGTTTCCCAAGAAAACAGATTTCAAACCCTTGGAAACTCATCGGCGGAAACGGAGGAAGAAGGAGCGCAGTAAATGGAAACTTTACCGCCCATTGTACTCTCGCAGAACATTCCAGATGGCTCAAAATTTATGAACGTTTTTGGGAAAACTGCTTGGAATAGCATGAATCGACTATGAAAAACAGAAGTATCCACTTCTATGTAAAAATCATAAAGAGCCATAGACAAATGACAAAGATATGACAAAGATTCTAAGCGACCGATCCATCCCACTTCACACGTACCTACTACAAAGTGAGAAGAACACAAAAGTAATACTTAAGAATCTACCTGCCTCAATTCGAGAACAAGCAGTCCTTAATGATTTAAAACACAGAAATTCCCTGTTGTAAAAGTAAAGCAATTTTCCAGTACCAAAAAGGGTGTCACAGAGAAATTACCTTTCTTCTTTTAACTAAAAAA
>KK116647.1:84893-102749 GCA_000611955.2 Stegodyphus mimosarum | reverse complement strand
TATATTCCATCTGAACAATATGTTCAGTTTTGATATTAAATTCGAGAAATACAATCGAAGGAGACGACTTACGCAATGTTTCTAGCAATCCCAGGCTTTTGGTCATACACAGCTTTTATGCAATATATACTTAGCAAAAAATGCAGCCATGTTGTATAAAATGCAGCAAAGCACATCTAGATAACGTATGTCCAAAGAAACCAGAAGACAAACCATGCTGCATTTTCTACGGCGAAGGTGAAGTCGGCGGCTATTGTGGCTGCAGAGCCTACAAATATAAAATGGAAAAGGAGAAAACCCAGCTGTCTCCCCTCCTGAATTATCAAGAACGAATTTCCCGAAATTATCCAAAAAGGAGAAAAGTCCAGCCCAGACAACTTCTAAATTACTCTACAGCGACAAAGTTAAATTCACCCTGAAATCAACGCCAAAATCGATAAATGATGCAGTGTAATGGCTCTTAGATGAGTAAATACAGAATTTATTAGGAACCATGAATGAACTAATTGAAAAAAAATGCAGAATGCAAAATCTCCAGTTGAGAAGTTACGTGCCAGCTTTCAGGCAGCTCAGAAACTAATAGACTTTGGGGAAAATAAGAAATAATCGTATGATGCAAGACTTTGCTTTTCTGACGGGTTTCAGGGAAGAGTACGTAGCTTAGTGGTACGGATCAGCGAACGCGGGTTTTATTCCCGACTCTCGCCTTTTGATTTTGTACGTAAGCATGGATCTTTTATTATTTTGATTTTCGACGTAAGCATGGATTTTTATTTTTCTTTTTAACTAGATCTAAACGCATGACTTATTGCCATTTTGAAAATTCTCGCCTACGAGTGTGGTGTTTACTAACGTCTTTCTTTTATTTTTACTACAGTTAATGGCCTTTGGCACTTAATTTAATCTACTGGTCAAAACTCTTAGAAGTTGTGTACCAGCCGCAAGCGAAGTTCTATCGTTCTACAGGGAATTCAATTGTGAATCATTTGTAAGGCTTAGCGGTTAGCTGATCTACAAGTTAGAGTTTAATCCTGAGAGTGACATGAGGAACTTTCCGATGTGTTTTGTTTGCTAAGGAGGAAATGCTGAATATCGGCGTTTTCCTTGAGTTATTTACAGCCATTATTGTGCTGCGTCTGCTATGTTCATTCATCGCTTCTTCTATACTTATTATAACTTCTTCTATACATAAATGTGTTCTCTACTTTTTATAACTCACCAATCTAATCTTCATTTCATAATTATTCCGCTTCATGCTATCTGACGTAATACACTCACGTTTGTGAAAATTGCAACACCATGAAGGACTTACGCGAGTGAGCTGAAATTTTCAGGAAATGCAAAGTAGCGCATGATATGCAAATGATTAGAATTGCAAATCCGTAGCGTATGCGTATGCTGAGCAGCGCCCTCTGAACGGCTGATGGATCAGAATAAATAGACGGCTGTAGCGAGGCGTGTATGGTTATCGGTGGTTATCTGCTAGTGGTAAACGTTAACTCAATCTGTACTTATGCCTCGTCGACGAAAGAGAGCGAGATTTGAACAACTTACAGAGTTTGAACGAGGGAGAATCATCGGCCTTCGTGAAGCTGGATTGTCGTATCGTGCAGTAGCCTCTCGTGTGCAGCGTAACAGCAGCACAGTGATGCGCGTTTGGAAGCAGTGGACGGACGAGTGTCGGACAACTCGGAAATCCGGGAGTGGACCCCGAAATGTGACGTCAGCTCGCGATGATAGACACCTGGTCCGCATGGCGCGGACGGACCGTACAGCTTCCTCTAGACAATTGGCAGCACTGTGGTCAATAGCTACAGGTGTTTCATTGTGTGCTTCATCAATTCGTAGACGTCTGCTGCAGTGTGGACTGCGCGCACGGACTCCTTTATACAGGATCCCCCTAACGCACGACCATCGCCGCCTGCGGCTACAATGGGCCAATCAGCATAGAGACTGGCGTGCTGATTGGCAGCATGTCGTGTTTTCTGACGAATCCCGCTTTAATTTGTGGTACCATGATGGCCGCATTCGTGTCAGACGCTATGCCGGTGAACGCCACCTTCCGGAGTGCATTATCGAACGCCACAGTGGACGAACACCCGGAGTTATGGTCTGGGGCGCCATAGCATATCATAGACGATCTCAATTGCTACGAATTGTGGGCAATCTGAACAGCAACCGGTATATCCGTGAAGTTCTACAGCCCGAAGCTGTTCCCTTCCTTCAAAGCTTGCCAGGCGCTGTATTTCAACAGGACAATGCCCGCCCTCATACTGCTCGGATTGTTAAATCCTTCTTTGCAGCGCAGCAGGTACAGCTTCTTCCTTGGCCTGCGTGTTCCCCGGATATGTCGCCAATTGAACATGTGTGGGATGTCATTGGTCGGCGTCTTGCTCGTGATCCTCGTCCTGTTGCGTCTGCAGACGAACTTTGGGTACGCGTACAAACGATATGGAATGCTCTTCCTCAGTCAGACATTCAAACTTTGTTTGACTCCATGCCACGTCGTGTAGCAGCACTTATTGCGGCGCGTGGTGGCCACACAAAATACTGATTCTGATCTCTTGTTCTTGTTTGTTTGCTTTGAACATTTAATCATTTATTTGTACCACTACCACTCAACTGTGTATTAAATTGCATTCAATTATGACGATTCCTTCTTGGTGTTGCAATTTTCACAAACGTGAGTGTATATAGCAAATTAGATATCATTTATCCAATCCCTGATCCCGATTTCTATACAGAACCGAAACTTTCAACAATCCTCCATTCTTCTGTTAAATGCGTAGTCATTCTTTATTCATTTTTACTTCCTTGTATGAAATAAAGGAAGTACAGTAATCACGAAAAATTTTGGGTATCATATTTCAACGAAAATTTACATTTTGATTGCTCTTGAATTCATTTGAACGATGTTTTTGCATGACATCTGTACGTAAGGACAAAATAAAGTACCCTTTTTCCAAAGCATATTGCAAAATGGATTTAAAATGGATTCAGAATGGAGATTTTTTTTGTCTAGGTCTGTATGTATCTCTAACTCAAGAACGAATAGCATTAGAACGTTGAAATGATACTGCCGTAACATGCAGTTGTGCACCTCCCTGTCTGCTTGGTGGCAATCGGCCGTACCTAAAGTATATGAAATATATGTATATTTAAAGTTTCTTTTAATTTTACATGTACTCCTTTTGAGTTACGTCTTTCGTAGAGAAGAAATTATAATTTGTCATTTTAGTTTCGACTTTTCCTTTCAATTTCATTAATTATATGTATATGTATAATTAATAAAATTAAAAGTAATAAGTGGTTATATATATAATTTATATAACCTCTCTGTTATTCGGATTGGTGAGTTCCGTATTTTATTCTTATATGTTAAATGTTAATAAATTACGATTTTTTTGGCTTTAAACATGATTGAATTATGTTGGTCTTATGTAACAGCTGTTAATCTGCATGCAATAGTTGTAGAATTATCAACAATTTAAAAGTTTAAGAGATATTAAGCTTAAGGAGGCCGCCTTTTGTTTGCATTTTAAATTCTTAGTAGGATAGTGGATTAAGTGAGTTTGTTCACCAACTTCAGTGTCCTTTTTTCCGAGTGAAACCTCGACTAAATAAACTTTCAAATTTGTGCACCGGAAAATCTGTCTTCCTGTCTGCTGACTGAATTGCTTTATTTTGTGTACAATCTCTAGTTTTAATTATAATTTTTTTTAACTGATTTTGTGCTTTGCCTCCAAGTGAGAACCGAATTAACCAAATGAGGAGCATATCTCTAATAAAATACGAGGAAATAAGTTTAAATGAAATGCAACAAAATATGTGTAATTTAATTAGACTTTTTAAGGAGTTCGTGTGCTGTCCACATCAAATGTTTTCTTTTTATTATCAAAATGAATAAAAATTTAATTTATTTTATTTGGTTAACTAAAACTAAGTCGGTATAGTTCTCTTTTGATTTCCTTACATGTAATATGAAAGGAATCAATTTAAAAAAACAAGTCCTCCACGAAATGTTTCAGAATTTTAGGTTGAAAATATTAATATTTTTCATCATAATTAACTGACTAAAATTCTAAACCGTTATAACTATTAAACTAATATTTTGTTCGCGAGTGAAGAAACAATTTCTCTGTTTACGTTAAATAAAATAAAATAAGACTAAGATTACATGTTCAGTTTAAATGAACTTCAGTTCTCTATATTATTTGAAATAAAAATAAATAATGTGTTTTGGGAAAAAAAGAAAAAGGTGTTTTTTTTTATTTAGTCAAAAATGTATTTTGTACTTTGTTTCAAACTTTATTTCCAAGAAATAAAATACTATTTAATAGCATGGTCTTCAGTAAAATTAATTACCATTAGTTACAGTAAGCGGAAAAAACGAAATTCTCCTTATTTGGGTAAGTATAAATAAAGTTTTCTCCATTTTTCTGTTCCCCTCCCGCAAAAGTTTGCCAATTTTTCAGTAATTCGGACAGAAATTCTTGTTAAATTTCAAATGCAGGTGTCAAAGATAATTGTCAGATTTGAGGTAAATTACTTTATGCATATAAAAGTCGTGTGAAATCGCAGCTGCAAGTGTCAGAAAGAGCTGCCAGATTTAATGTAAGTTATTTTTTGTATATATATGAAACTGATAAATAAGAATGACTTTGCAGTTTTAATTTGAGTACTAAATAAAGCAGAAATTTTTGTCAGCCTCATATGTGTTTTTGCTTTAGCATTTTAAATATATCTTCCGCTTTCGTTGCTTTATTCAGCTGAAATAAAAGGAAACAGGTTTTATTTTTTATGAAACTGCATTCACTGAAATAATTTGATATTTTCTGTCTTTTATTAACTGCATATTTTTTCGTAAACTTTTGATGGTCAGAGATATAAAAATGCAATACAGCAACAGTACATGGGGCATTGATTAGCAAGTTTCTTAAACAAAATATTTACCGGAATATTTGTTACACTGTCATTTTCCTAGGGAAATGGAGATATACTGAATGCCACATTTAACGTATTAATCTTTAAATGTCTGGCTAAATTAATAATGATAACAATATTGATGTTTTTATCCTTTTCCCGTAAGATTTATTCTTTTCTCATTAGTCTATAATTTTATTTCAAATAAATTTATAGTTTCTTCAAGTATGTAATACCCAAAATCAAGAGGAACGAAATGAACCAGTTGAAGATTCAAGATTTGCGACACAATCTTATAATAAAGTATTACGAACGCGAGCCACCCATGCAAATATAACCCCAGGAGAAGCGCGGACGAGGACAAGTACAGTACAACCTAATAAATGAAGCATTCCACTACGGCCCGACAGATGAATATAACAAACACGTAGTAATCGGAAAAATGGATAACATCTGCCGATTTTGCAGCGCGAAAGCATTCAGTAGAGGAACACCAGGGATCTGTTTCATGAATAGAAACGATTACCACCACTGGAAGCACCTCCGCAGGAATTTCTACATTACATTACCGGGAAAACTTCAGAATCAAAACACTTTCTTCAAAATGTAAAAGCGTACAACGCCTGCTTCCAAACAACTACTTCTTTCGGTGTCATTTCGATCAAAACTAACACAGAGAAAAATATTTTTTTTTCTATCCAGGGACAAATCTATCACAAAATGGGATCATTATTGCCACCGACCAACGAAGGCTATAAATTTCTGCAAGCATAGTTCATCGAAAATGAAGAAAGAGAAATTGATCAGCAATGCACAAACATCAGTGGATTGAGCCGAGAAGTAATCCAAGATGTACAGAGGATCTTACACGTATACAATGAACTTATTCACATACTCAAAACAGCACTAGATCGAATGACTTCTGATGACTATAAAGTTATAATTCGTGCCAACAACAGACCACCTGGAGAACATGAACGTCGATTTAATGCACCTCAGATAAACGAAGTCACCATCATAAACGAAGTCGCCTCAGATAAACACATGCCATGACAAAATTGTACATCGAAGAAGAGAAGGACTACAGACTACAACGCATTGCAGAGACACACAGTTCATATGATGCCCTCCAATATCCGTTAATATTTCTACACGGAGTGGACGGATATCATTTTAATGTGGAACAAATCTAACTTGAAACACGAGTAGAAACAAGCAAAAAAAGGCACTTCCAAGGAATTCTTTGCTTACTGCTTAATGATCAAAAACAATGAAACATGCAATCAAATTCTCAACACTTGCCATTTATTCCAACAATTCACGATAGATATGCATGCAAAAATAGAGGCGAAACGGATGATTTACATAAGACTGAATCAGAAGAACCTACGCACGGATGAATACATCCACCTTCGAGACATGATCAAAAGTAACGGAAACATTAACGACATTCGAACAATGGTAACCTTACCCTCGTCCTACATAGGAAGCCCGAGACACATGTACGAATAAGCTCAAGATGCCATGATCTATGTAAGAAAATATGAAAAGCCTGAGAATATACAAATCGATTGACCACGATGGTAAATGTTGACGAAAGTGTTAACTTCGCTATAGAATTTTTAAAACCCTTTGCAAATACCAGGAATGCTTTTACACTGCTTTCGACTGAAAATTTAATCTCCGGTGATACCACTCAGAACTCGAAACTCACCAAAACTATGTTATGGAACAAGGATGGTCGTCAAATAGCTGTCGAATAACATTATCGAAGCCGAGCTTATGATTAGAAAGGACAGAGGACACACAGTATTTGTCCCCAGAATACCACTGATATCTACAGAACTGCCATTCCAGTTTAAAAGACTGTAATTTCCAATAAAATTAGGCTATAATTTTAGAATTAATAAAGCGCAAGGACAAACTTTGGACAAAACTTATTTAACTTTGAGGCATCAACCTCAAAGACTCCTACTTTTCTCACGATCAGCTACAGGTAGCTTGCTGTCGAGTAGGAAATTAAAACAAATTGTACATATATAGTCCGGATAACAAAATGCAAAATGTTTATAAACAAATATTGCAAATAGTTAGAATATGTTTTCAATAAAAAAGATTATCTGTTATAGTTTAAATTTTATCCTTTTATTTGAATCCACACAATGTCATATCAACTTTCTAAGTGAAGCCGGGTACCCCAGTTAGTATTTATGTAACTTACATGCTGGCTTAATTACATTGATAAGAAATGCTTTTCTGTAATTTTGAAGAAGATATGAACATCTAGTTAATTTAATGATTTAAAAGATCTGATGGCTAGGAAACAGGTATCTGTTCTCGGAAATTAGAAACTGCGCTTTCGGGTACGTGGACGAACCAGCCACGTGGACGGACATTCCAAACTGATTTTGTTGCGTCTCCAGATCTTCGGATTCTTCTGTTCATAAAACGAATCGGCAAAAACTACTCCACTATTCCCCTTTTGTTATGCCTATAACTATTTTATATGTAGAATGATCAACATGTGACAACAGCATTCATGTATATTTAACTTTATCTTAAAGATTACTTCTAAAACTTCTAGAATAAAACAAAATACGGTCTTTGTGCAGGCTTTTATTGCTAAGTTTCAACTCATACTTTGCTAAACACTCAATAGCTTTATTGAAAAGAGATTTTAACTCTAATATCTCAATGCGACTCTGATGTGAGAATTTTTGTTCTTTTACAGAACTGCAATGTTGGACTACGGATACCCCATTTCTAAACCAACTACGCGTAAAAAATTTGTTAGGTTTTCTAAACTTAATTATTAAGAAGTCACTATTCAATTTTATGCGAATAAAAGTACTTTCATAAAGCAGTAATGTAAATATTTTACATCGTACATGCAATTTTATCACTTAAGTTCGTGTGATAAAACTTTCTTGCCTTTCATTGCGTAAAAGAAAGCCAAAAATAAGGTAAAGAACGCGTAATAATTAGATACTTTGGTATCCCCAAACACATGAACTTAATTTTAAAAGATTATCAATCGACTGAGATCACTTTGACAATACTGATAATACGATACTAACATTAGTTACTTTGACCTTTGTAAACATTTTATAAAATATACCACGGTTGGGAGACTAATGTTGTGCAAGTGCAAAGTTATCAAGGAATAAAATAACGAACATAATAAAAAAATGAGAAAGTTAATCTACTCACTTTCATATTCATAATATATCAAAGATAAGATCATAACTAAAGTTCAGGATAATCACTATCATAACTAAAGTTCTAACTAAGTTTTCAGGATCACATCGAAGCCATAATATATCAAAGATAGGATCTTTAACTAAATTAAACATTATTATATTGAAACTAAGTTGTATTCTACTAACTTTCAAATGAAGTATTCACACGTACACATGCCATATCACAAGGTAATAATGGCCCCTTTTAAAGCTCCAGAAAGAAATGAACTTTTTTTTTAAACATTTCCCTTATAACTTTTGAAAACGTGAAAAAAGGAGGAAATTCCCGTTATGTTTCTCCATTATGAAACGAAAATGGAAGTTTTAACAAACTTCTTTCCATAGCATTTAAAGGATTTAGAACCTTTGTTCTTAAATTCAGGATCAAATCGAAGCGTTTATATGGAACAGAAGACTCAGTTGACATTACAAAGCTGGAAAAAAGTCCGGTTTTATGGGACAAAGTAATGTTCCTTAGATTCGTTGCTTTAACTTCTAAAAGTAACCTTTTTTATATTTTTGTGCTTTTATTTTTCCAGAAATGTCTTTCGACAGTTATTTTCTTACTTTTTCCTCAACTTACTATTTATTTCCCAAGCTAGCAATTCTCCAACAGCTGGGAAGCTACTCATAATGATCTCATGGACTGAAGAGAAAAAGCTTTTAAATAAAATGGGTAAGTGAATACTAAAATCCCTCAGTTTCTTTTCTAGTTGAACTTTTCATTTTTTTCTTCTTAATTATTAAGAAATAGAGATAATCACAGCTCGATTTTGTCGTTTGAGGAAGTAATTCTAACACCTTTAGCTCGGGTTCAAGTCTCGGCTAAGGCGTGCATATTTGTGATTATCTTTCTGTGCGAAGCAAGTTTTTTTCAATTTGAAAGTCTTTGGAGAAGCTGCACGTAGACGATAAAGGAAGCGAATTCAGCAGATAATATAATTTCTCTAGTCGGCAAATGCAAATTCTAGTCCTTATGTTTTAACAATATTTGCGATTGCACGTAATACGTAATCATATCGGAATTCGGCTGTTCAAATAGATATGGCAGCCAAATGATGGACAAAGGACATCATGCAACTTTATAATACCTTTATATGCCGCCAAAGGCTTACAAAATTTATTACTACTGAACGAATTTTGGAATGCATGTATGTTTTCTTACTCCTAACTAACTAAACACTAGCTATATATAGGATTAACTGAAATTAATTTTAAAAGAATATTTAAAAAAACTTGTGTTTATTATTTTAAGGCAAATTTTTAAATATTTTCTAAAAATGACAAAAAAACATTTAACCGCAATCTCATCATAAAAATTGGTATATAAAATTTACCCGCCACTAAAAGCAATTTCTTTCTTAGATATGTGTTACACACATATTTATCCAGTTCCAGAAACTTACAGACACACTAATTTCCTATATGTTTGACACAGGAATGTTGATCGGTAGATAATTGAAGGTGTATAGATTAATTTTCTCATTATTTTGGTTATATTCTTTGTTTTATTTTTTTGTTAGCTTTACACTTGCACAACATTAGCCTCCTAACTGTAGTATATTTTTTGTATTTATTTAAAAATTTTCTTGCATATCGTTAAAGTAAACGCAATCTATTCTACCATTAAGAGCTTAATATTATGTTATGTAGAAGTGAAGAAGCCGCCTAATAATTAAAGTAATATTAGGTGTATAATAGTTAAGTAAGAAGGTATTAGCCCCACACACTAATTAGAAAACTAACAACATTCCGGCATCATTCCTCGATTCGTGAAAAGCTTAATATTGAAAAACAGTGGTAATTCGTCTCAGGATTCATACTTGGCGAAAAGGCTTATTGTTTGAACTCTTTTTAGTCCAAAGGAGCAAATGGCCCTGAAGGACTATTAATTTCATTTTAGCATTTTGCGTTGGTTTACTATAAATCCCGTTTCACTTTTCATTTTGCTGCCACCAAATATTATTGCCCTGTGTTAAAGAAATGAAATAATGAAGAATCTCCATAAATGCACATATGTTTCTCGCATTACAATAAAACAACTGTACCTAGAGCCATCGAATTTTGAATAACGTAATCCTCTACCGAATATAATCATTTAGAAGCCCAAATTTGGAATTTGAAATTTGTTTTATTATCGAGTTCATATTTTGTAACACTTTAACGAATTTTTGATTAACAAACTCAACGATTTTAAAGTGAGCAGCGGCAGAACTGTAGGAAAAAAATATTTTAATCTCCAGCGCGCGAGACTGTGTATCGGAAATTCTAAAGCTTTGCTCATTTTAAAATTATTTTGTGAATTTAATTTTATGGTTTAAATGCAAAGAACATGTAAGTTAATAAATAAAGTTAACACACAAAACGTTAAAGAAACTTCCCTTTGGACGCAATGACGTAATGTAAAATCTGAAAGCTGTCAGAATTTTCTTTTTTTGTTGATGTAAATACGAGTCTATTTTACTTTGAATGTTTTCCTTAAAAGCATCTTTCGCAAAACAAATAACTTTTATTTTTTTAAGATAGTGATGCAACCAATCGACTAATGTTCCTCTTAAAAGGCTTGGAAATTTAATATATTTGTATACAACAAATTTAACACGTTTTATTTAAAGCCATTAAATTTGCACCTTTCAGAGAACTGCAATTAAGTTTCAGCATAAATAATTCTGCTGTAGAATTCTAAAATATGATCGACTACAAAGCCTTTTACTAATTTAGAGAATACATTTTATGACACAGAAGAAAATAAGATATGTTTACTTTACCCATTATGATTTAGGATGTTTTACAGTGTAGACATTAGACAATCATAGGCATATCGTAATTATTATAGTCTGACTGTTATACCTATAGAAATTTCAAAATAATAAATAACGAAATAAGATAACACTACATCTGTCTAGTGACTCCATTCATTAAAAATTTCATCTAATAAAAGATGCCAACAGCTGTCGGATATATTAAACTTTCTTTAATGCTTTCACTTTCTTAATTACTTAATTACTTCTTTCTCTGAAACATTTTAGAAGTATTTGATTCTAGAAAGAATGGCTATCTGTACATGTCAAAAACATTTCGCAAAATGATATGCTCTGTAATCATATCGCATATGAAATAACTGCTTTCTTTAAAATTACATAGCCTATACTGGCGTTAGGCATCTTGTTGAGTTTCACTATAAACGGCGAATCACTTTTTAAATTGTTGCCAACAAATATTATCGCCCTGTATTATATTTAAGTGAATTAAATAATGAAGAATCTGTAAGAAAGTGGGCATGTTTCTGGCACTGTGGACAATCGACAGTACCTAGAGCCAGGAAGTTTTGAATAACGTAATCCTCACCCAAATATGGCCAACTGGACCCCCCGAATTTGGATTTTCGACTTAATTTTATTATCTATTTCATATTTTGTAAAATTTTTAACGAATTTTTGGTTAACAAAGTAAAAGATTTCAAAGCGAGCAATGGCAACACTGTGTAGAGAGTAGTGTCTATTAGGTTTATTTCGAAGCAGGAGTCATGAAAAATATGCAAGGCCTTCGCCTGGAATCGAACCACGGACCTCTGAAATACCGGCTCAGTGTGCTGACCATTACACCACGAAGGCACGCTAAGAATGTGGGAGATATACCTTATAACTGTACGGAAAAAACATTTTTATCTGAAGCGCGCGAGACTATTTATTCAGAATTCTAAAGATATGCTGTTTTTAAATATTTCGTGATATTGCTGTTGAATTGCATTTGATGTGATTTATGTGCGAAGAACATAATATTTAAAAAATAAAGGTAACACACAAAATATTAAAAAACGCTCTATGAATCACATATCTGAAAACTTAATTAGAATATTAGTTTGATATCCATAGTATAAACCTGGCAATATTTTGCGATAGTGCAGCCAATGCAACAATTGAACTAGCTCAGAGCATTTTCATAGCTTACGAGAATTTGCATTATTCAATGTTTCAAAACACTCGAACCTCGTCGAGTTTTCCTCTCTTAATAATTTTAAATACCTGTAATTAACACTAGCGATGACAATTAGAGATTTAAATTTGTACACAGGCGATTTAATAAAAGACAAGGTACACAGACTATTTCGTACTGAAGTGCATAATTAGTATTTATTACAATTGTTGTAAATTTTCTGTATTGAAATACCACCAGGAAAGGCTATATGTTTAAGTTATAGTTGCAGTACCAAAAAACATTTTTCAGGAAAGATTTATTCGTAATCAAAATTAGATTTCATAATCATTATACTCTTTCAGGAAATAGGTGAATCGTTAAAGTACGTGGTCAGTTTTGTAACATTTTGATACGTATTTTCTGACATATATAAGTTATCTTCTAAGCGAAAGAACGTCCGACTTTTAACAATTTAATTCCTTCATGATCTGAAGCTTCAGATAAAAATGTGTAACTTCATCTTATCCAGTTTCTCTGCTTGGTGTGAAAGCTTTAAAATACTTCCTTTCTGGCCCATCAATCACTCACGTAGAAGGAAAAAAGCGAACGAAATTCCGAAATACGAATACAGGGAACAGCAATGTTGAAAATAGGAAGCGCTCTCCGGGAAATGACCTTTCACACAGATGACCTTTAACGATTTATGTGTGTCCAGCTGAGCATTATAATCTATCGTTTCAACCATGGCTACCATCTCTAGGGAAATTGCATTTAATAACCTCGAGACGATGGGCAAAAATGGTACAAGTCAGGAGATTGGACACGATTCATTGTCCCTAATTCATTCTCGCCTGAATGACAAGAGGTTCTATTAGTTCCAGCAAGCTACTGGACAGAAAAGAAGAAAAGCTGCTAAAGGGAAGAAATAAAAGTTACATATACAGGTATGGATGATTTATCCAAATGCTTGACTTGTTTCAATTCATCTTATAATTTCAGAAGCACTAAACTGAATGAAAACTTAATAAGCAAATCGAAATCCATTGATAACTTTTCAAATATATTATAAGTTTCTAAGGTTCACGTAAATTTTCCTATTGTTAGACTACTTTATGCCAATATTTCTATTCTCATATTGGAAAGTCATTTGAAAGTTTTATATCAAATTAGGAAATAAGGCGTTTGAATTGCACTTCATTTATTCTCTTTATAGTGTGGGTTATTTTAACATTTTAAAATTATCCAAACAGAAGGATTTGGATAAATTTATAAGGTTATTATTTAAATTAACCAGTTATTTATAACATTTCCTTCATTATATCTTCTTCTTTCCGTTCCTTCATTAGAATGAAAATCAGTTAACTAAGATTTAAAATTTTAGAGTTTTTTGGATTCAAAGACTGAACATGCTTCTCACCTGGACATGTATGCTACGTTATTTTCTGCCAACTCTGATAAGTTGTAATTGTTCGGCTTTGAGTTTGCTTCCGACATTTGAATTTGATAATCCAATAGAATTACTAAGCTAGCTTAAATTATAATTAAATTGAGTAGCCTTTGTCTACTTTTCTATCTTGTAACTGAACAGAATTTGACTATTCTGTTTAGTTACAACAGCAAGAACTGCGGTTGACTTTATTAGCCCAAGAAAGTGAATATATGTTTTAATTTCTGCTTAAGAAAAAAGCTATTGTTACGTTTTTCTCTTTTTTTCGTACGTACGTTAAGGTTTCGTGGATTTGGAGTGACTGACGATAACACTCGATGAAGTATCGAAACACACTTTATTGACCAGTATTTTTCAAGACAGCTCCAAAATTATATTCATAGTCGTCGAACTGCTATAAACACGCTGAGACAATCAGCGATACAGCCTTCAGGCTATAACTGTGGAGACAGCTTCACGGCAAAGCACCAGAGTACAGCTCCCGACTCTGCTCGGTCGTTTTCAGAACTCTATGTACTCTCGAGATTTGCCACGCTGCAACTCACGATGCGCTCGACGATACACTAGAGTAAAGCTCCCGACTCGGTTCAGTCGTTCCCGGAGCTCAACACACTCTAAGATAAAACTCGACGATGCACTAACTCGCGATGCATTCGACGACCAACTACGGCACTACACTACAAGACACTCGCTCACTGACTGATTATCAACTCGCTAGGCGAGACGCTAACTAACTCTCAACTCGATAGACTAGACACTGACTGACTCTCCGAGTACCAGCAAGGTTTATGTAGCTTTTGGCTTGTGTTCGAGAACATTCGTTCAGAAGGTTCTCCATCTGTCTGCGGCATATCGCCAATTTTGTCGCCAAATGGGCGATTTCTCGCCAAATGTGCCAACCTACCTTCCCTTGCCATTTTCTGGCAGCACTAAACCTGCTTTGCAGGGAAGCTTTCTTTCAGCAGCTGGACATTTCGTAACAATATTAAACGTTTCATAGCTTAGAGTTACTTTAACACAGCGATAATTCTCTGTTAGGGGTTTTTGGACAAGTTAACTTTTACGAGATAAAAGTAAACCCCGTAACATGAATTAACATACTTTTGTGTAATTTATTATACAAGAATTTTCATTATTTCACCAGTTCAGGAAGAAAAGCTTAGTTAAGCAGTGTTAGACAAACATGCTTGTTTTAGGAATAGTAGATTTACAAAGTAATTTCAATACCAACATTTTGGAAAAAATTGAAATACTTTCCTTCTTTGTTTAACCCAGTGAATAATCATTATTTCCTTTATTAGTTTTATCTTTATGTAATGTCATTTTCTTATTATTCTCTTAGTTATGATGATTTATTGATAACCAAATTAATACGAGTGCTTTTCATTTCACTAAGCTATGAATGAAAAGAACAAGATGAGTATTTGCGAAAGCGACTGATAGTATTCAAGTTCATTAGTTAAGGGCTTTGTAGAAATCATAAAAAGTGTACTTGAAAATCATGCACGTATTAGAAGGTGCAGAACCTCCAATCATGATCGCAAAGAAAAAAGCACGAAACAATAGGATATTTCGATAATTAACTCATGTATCTAATTGCCAGATGGATTTTATTCAGAGAAAAGAAACTGAAACATATGATTAGAGTCGATTAATTACAAAGGTAATTGTTTCGGAGAAAGCAGTTCGATTGAATGAGGTGATGATAATTTTGAGTAGAGATTATGACAAAGACAGAAAAAGTGTCAAATAAAGATGAATATTAATAATAATGTTAATGATAGTTATTTAGGGAAGATAAATGAATGATATACGAAATACGCTATTATAAACTCCGCTAAGATGAAAGAACAATTGAAAGTTTCTAATGAGAAGGGAAAAAGAACATGGTACACCAGTAAAATCAATGCTCAGCTGTTTTTAATGCTTCAAAATGATGAAAGACATCGCTTTTCCAATTAGAGGGAATCCATTTTTTTCAGTTGGAGAAATAAATTAAATATTGGAACAACTTAAATTTAATTCACATGATATGTTTGAAAAAAGAATTCCAAGGAATTTAAACTTTTATATGTACCCATAAAATTAAACGTTCAGGTAGACATTTAATTTTAAAAAAAATCATTTGAAATTAGTATGTTTTTCCTTTTTACTTCCTTGTACGAAGTAAAGGAAGTATTTTAATCACAAAAAATTCCAAGTATCATATTTCAACGAAAATATGCATTTTGACCGCTATCGAATGCAATTTAGAGAATCGAATGCAATTATCGAATGCAATTTTTGCGTTACATCTGTACCTAAAGACATAATAAAGGACTATTTTTCCCCAAACGGATTTTTAAATGGATTTAAAATGGGTTCAGAAGATATTTTTCGTGACGTCTGTACGTACGTACGTATGTATCTCGAGTAACTCAAAAAGTAGTAGCCTCAGAACTGTGAAATTTTGCATCTAGGACTACTGTAATCTGTCCTTGTGGACCTCCTCTGTTGATTGCAATCAGCCGCATCTAAAGTATACATATATATATATTATATACACATTCCATTACTCGGTTCGGTCAGGTTATATTTTTTATTCTTTTTGGTAAATTTTGCATTTTTCGCTTCAAAAAGGACTAAATTATATTTTTGTTATTTTCCGGTTAAGGTTTTTATACCTTTAGGTAACCTGCATGCGGCAGTTGTATAATTATCAACAATTTAAAATTTGTGTAAGTGCGGCTAAGCCTAATTCTTTTTTTTATCGCAGCAGCCATATCTGTTTACATTTGAAACTTAGCAGAATAGTGAATTAAGTAACTTTCTGCACCTTCAGTGTCTTTTTGCCGAGTGAGACTAATTTTAAACCTTCACTTTTGTGCACCGAAAAATATACCTTCCTTCACGCTGGCCGAATTGCTTGATTTTGCTTAGGAACTCTAATTTTAACTGTAAAATGTTTCTTTAGTAGTTCTAATTGTATTTGGTGGTTTATGGTTTTCTGTATTTTTCAATTTTTAATGAAGATATTGAGGTTTTATGTATTTTTGCCTTGTCGCGAAGTGAGAACTGAATTAATTGAAATGAGAAATCTATCTGTACTGAAATTCGAGGAAATACGTTTAAATGATATGCAGCAAAAATGTTTATAATTTAATATTCCGCAGAAGAAACTCATGTGGTGTCCTCATCAGAATTTTTTTAGTTCCTTGTGCGATGAAAAGGAAGTACCATAATCGTGAAAATTTCGGGTGTCATATTTCAACGGAAGTATCCAATGTGGCCGTTCGCAGATCCACTTGGTCGATTGTTTTGCGTATAGTATTAAGGACAGAATTAAGGACTCTTTTTTTTTCGAAAACGGATTGTAAAATGGACTTAAAAAGAGACTATTCCGTGACATCTATATGTATGTATGCATGTATATATGTATCTCGTATTACTAAAACAATTAGCCATAGTACGCTGAAAATTTCTATACGGGAAGGTTATGTCATTTAGTATCGGCATGTATCAGAAACTATGCAAATATCATTGCTGGCTTAGCACAGTGCGAGCAAGCGGTAGCTCACATAGTACAGACTTTGACTAATGATTTTTAACTATGCGTTCTAGCTGCTGAGCGTAATGTCTAAGTACAAAGTCATTGAAGTATTCTTTTTCTTGTTATCTTTCGACTGATATATGTACCTACGCACGTAATAATGAATCCTTTTCACTAAACCGATTGTCAAATGGACTTAAAAGGATCTTTTTTACTTGACGCTGTACGTACTTCTGTATATATATATATTCATAATGAAAGTAATTAAAAGTAAATTAATAACCCCAAGGCTTGCGCTAAAGCTGCAAAGTAAGAAAGCTATAAATTATAAAAAGAAAACTCTCCGTATTACATCTCCAAGCAACGGAAATTCAATTTAAAAACATTACTGAAAAGGTATTTTTCAGCATTTAAAAAAAAATTATAGAATTTTCAGTCCTCCTTGCTTTAAACACAGTTAAGGAAACACTAAATCGCAAAAATGTCAAAATCAAAAGTAAACTTTTTAAGTATTGAAAAACCAGTTACTGCTATTGATAGCAGATTAATCGACTTATCAAGGGGATAAACCAATCCATAATCAATTAACAGTAACTAAAATAAGAGAGAGTGTTTCATCTTACTTCCAAGTAAGCATCAAATTATTTGCTAGATTCAAATCAGTAATTGATACTTAATCAAAATAAAGATATTAGTCTTTAAACCAAAAGAATCCTGTTAAAAAGCAAATAATCTTTAAGATTAAAATTTATTACTAAGAACACAATTAATCTAAACTAGATGCTTACTTTAGAAGACAT
>KK116647.1:4063-84810 GCA_000611955.2 Stegodyphus mimosarum | reverse complement strand
AATATATACGTATATATATATATATATATATGCATGTATGTATCTCTTGTAACTGAAAAACTATTAAGCGTAGAAAGTTCAAAATTTTGTTTAAGGGACTGCTATAATATCTAGTTGCGCACCTTAAATCATTGCAGCCTAGACTCAGGATTCTTAATAGTCCTTCCTTGCGTTTGCTTATTTGTTTACATACATATATGTCCATATATATATGGATGTACTGCGGATTGTAATAAAATATACATGTGTATATATCCCCTCTCCTTACCTGGCTTTTATTTTCGCAATCATTGAGAGTACTCTTTATACTTCTATTTACAGAAGTGTTTCAAATGACGAAAATATTCGTGTTGGCAGAGAGAAATTTAAAAAGAATTAATTTACGACAAATAACGAAATCTAACTTTTAATGCAGTACTTATATTTGGTAAAGGTTTATATTCGTTATGAGAAAATTAAGGTAGAATATACTTGATTCCCGTACGAGAAAAATTGACCGGTATGCTTAATTTAAAAATTTTTGATGGCGTTTCCAAGTTCCCTACAGGGATCGGCTTTACAGGCTGGAATATTTCAAGGAAATATGTTTTAATGAAATGCAATAGAGAATGTATATAATTAAACAGGCCGTGCAAAAAAGTCGGTAGTCATGTAGTGTAAGACGTTCGCTCTCCCTTTTTTTCTAAAATGTATCTTTTAGAAATCTGCATTTGAAAATTGATTCATTTAGCTATCTGTATTGACGTCCAAAACTGTTTAATTAATAATATCCCATTTTATTTCGATTGTGTGGCATAAATGCTTTTTTTTGACAAATTTACTTTTTTTAAAAAAACCTTTTTAATCGTCGCATGTTTCCTCTGAAATACGGCAGGTGGCCTGTTTTGTTGCTGCTTTAATATGTATCATACATAAAACAGAAAGTATTGAGAAGATAATAAGCTGTTCGTATAATAATAAATCATGACTTAAGCCTTTCTTTCTCTCAGATTTATATTTCATAGATGGGGTTCTCTACCCTGTTAGCACGGTTCACCTGAGCATACCTATTAATTTTCTAGTTTTATTAAGAAGATGGCTTAAACACTCATCCGCCGATTTTTTTCTGAATAAACTTCTTTAACTCTTTAATTAAGATTAATGAGAAAAGTAGGAAATAAAAAGTAAGCATGGTTTTTGCTTATATTTAGATGATTAATAATTTTAGTCGCTATAATCTAGCCTAATTTTTTTGTTGCTATCATTCTCTGAATAGATTTCGTTATATTTTCATCAGGATTTCTTTATTCACAAAAAATGAAGTAAACTACAATTTATTTTATTATAAACATAGATTTTAATCGTATTGTTTTAGTAACTAACAAGGATTTACATAAAAATAAAATAATATATCTGCAGTCTTCCAACAGATTACGGTTAGACGTGAACTGTACAGTGTATTTTAGGAAACTTTGCCCTGCTTAATATCTCAGGAATGACAGTCGTAGAGCCAAGATGAAGTTTTGAATATATATTAAATAAGCTAGGCTTTCAAACAGCAGGCATTTTCTTCAAGAAACACATTTTAGTAAAATTTTACGTTAATTAATTTTTCCCTTCAATATAAAAGTTTTTTCGCAAGGAAAATGCTTCTAACAGTTACGTTTATTATTCCTATTTAAAATTATTACAATAATAATAAAAAATATTACTATAATTAATAAAAAATCTGAGGGCTTTCAGATTTTATATTACGCCCAAAGGGACTTTTTTTTCATTTACTCGTACATTACAGGTTTTGACAGCATTTGGACTAAACATAATTAAAAACAACATATCTTTGGAATTTCCGATAGACAGTCTCGCGCCCTGGAGATAAAAAATATCTTATATTCCGTACAGTGTGATTCTACTGCTCGCTTTGAAATCATCGAGTTTCTTAATGTAAAATTCGTTAAAGTTTAAAAAATATGAAATAGATTATAAAACAAATACGAAATTCAAGAGTCGGTCTTCCAGGTGCCCATATTTGGGTGGAGGACTACGTTATTCAAAATTTGTTGGCTCTAAGTATCGTTGTTTTTCACAGTTCGAGAAACATATATACATATATTCATGCAGAGTCTTCATTATTTAATTTCTTTAAATATAATATTTGGTGGTAACAGTTTGAAAAGTGATACAGGCGCTTATAGTGAGTGATTCCACGCAAAATGCCGTTTCGAGACTAATAGCTCATCTGGGCTAACGTCCCTTTCGGCTAATAGTAATAATATTTATAATGAATTTTTAATTATTATTATTATTATTTCTATTTTTTATTTTTGAAATACACCCCTTCATGTAATAAAAATTACACACCATATCTATATAGCGAAATAGCTGGAGAAATGTACAAATGTTGTTAAAAATAAATAGTCAAATATGTTTTGAAGGCAACAATTTCTAAAACGTATTACGAAATATGTAGCCTTTTTTTCAAACTCTTGCTTTTATTGCTTGTTTTTGTTGCGCAAAAAGATTTGCGTCAAAAAATTCGTAGGTTTTTCTAGAGCGAATTACTTATGTAACAGAACTTTTTTTAAATAATGAATTGAATAAAATAAAACGTTTGTTGAAATTTCCTTTGTATAAGGAAGGGTAAAAATTTAAAGGTTGCATTTGCAAATGATCAGAGATGTTTTACCATCATTTAATGTATTTTTAGAAATTTAGCTATCATTAACTGTTTTAGGAACATTTATTCGTTAGGTCTGTTTGAAACACTTTGGCATAATGCAATTAAAGGGTTTCCATTAGATAGTGTTGGATTTACTCTTGCTCCATGTCCTATTGCGCAAATGAGGTCTTAAGTAAGTCAATAAAAACCTAGTCGATATGCCTCAAGCTATCACAATGCAGTTAGGAATTTATTACATCTTGATTGATAGCATCCCTGCATTGTTTAAAAAAAATGTCCTAAAAAAGTGCTCAAATTATATATTTTCATTTTTATTATTGAGGGGTAATAAACTGATGCGAAACTACAAACTACATTTGAAACTACAATGTACGTAACATGGCAGAGAGACAACGTCAAAACATTCCAACGCATTATGTCAAAAAAATTCCAACACAAATAATTAATCTCGTAAACAACTACTCATAGAAAGAAAAAATTTATTTTAAATAATGACTCAAATGGAAGCAGGTGTTCTTATTACGACAGTCTATTGGGTTTTATTTTTTCAAATGTAACGGGAAATAAGGGTCAACTTCTTGCTAACTGTGGTTATGGATTTACACTTTTGGGAAAAGAGTGCCCTAATTTTGCCAGGTTAGTTAATTGGACACTACAGACTTGAATACGTGTTCCTGGGAACAGAAATTTTTTAAAATGCTTTAATCTTTGGTCATCTGAAAACATCCTTGAAGTATGTTCAAATTGGAGGCCATCATTTGATATGTATATGCAGTGACAACAGACTTTTACTAGAAAGGCGTTGTTAACGTGATTCCTATAAAAAAGAACTGAAATATGCCGATGTCAGTTGATATTAAACATAATGAATATGTCGTACCACCTAAACTTCATACTAAAATGTTTTGGTCGCAGCTCGCATTAATAAGTGAAGGCATACTTTACTCCGCAAAATAGTAATTTATTTAATTCCACCATGCAGTATTTAAATAACTATTAAAAATCCACATACCTTTACTGGGTAAATATATAACTGCAAACAGTGTGTTTCACAGAGATTGCAGAGCTAAACGTCTGATAAATAAGTAGTTATTGATCTGTTAAAGTCATGTCTGTCAAGGATGACTTCGTTTCCACCAACGGTTTTGGGCATCTGAACATAATCCCCCCATCCCATGGCAAAGTTGCCAATAGCTTGCACAAACCCCTGCTGGCAGGACGGATTCTTAAACTTACGGGATTTATTCGTACCATTATGGATCTATTTGCTGGAAACAAATTAAAAATAAATAAAAATTTGAAAGCTTTCAGATTTTACATTACGCTCAAAGGGGCGTTTTTTAACGTTTTGTGTGTTACTCTATTTATTATATAACATGTTCTTCGCACTTAAACCATAAAATTCAGTTCAACAGCAATATCGCAAAATAGTTTTAAAATGAGCCCTTCTTTAGAATTTCCGATACACAGTCTCGCACGTTGGAGATAAAATGTTTCTTTTTTCGTACAGTATTGCCATTGTTCGCTTTGAAATCGTTGAGTTTGTTAATGAAAAATTCATTAATGGTTTACAAAATATAAAAGAGATAATGAAACAAATTCAAGATTTCAAATTAGGGCTTCTAGATGCCCATATTCGAGTGGAAACGTACGTTATTCAAACTCTGATGGCTCTAGGTACCGTTGTTTTATCCCAATGCTAGAAACATATATACATCCATGCATATTCTTCATTATTTAATTTCTTGAAATATAATGCGGTGTGATAATGTTTGGTAGCAACAATCTGAAAAGTGAACCGACATTCATAGTAAACCAACGTAAAATGCCAAAACGCAATTAATAGCCCTTCTGGGATAAAGCCGTCTGGGCTAATAAATGAAAGGTGTTGCTTCATTTGACTACGTCTATGGCTTAGCCATGGTTGTCCAGTGACTATACTTCTAGTTATGGTTCATTATTACTTATGCGATAGGTCGAGACAGGTTCATCAGAACTGGAATACCTCTCCTTTTGATGCCTACAATCTGAAAGCTGTAAAACAGAGATAAATTATGCAGTCGTCTGAGATCTATCAAATCTGCATCGAAGCAATTGTGTACTGAGCTCTTGCAATGGTTTATTATATATCTATTATTTGTTTTTGCACATATTTCCAAGGCGGTGAAAATAGTCAAAAACTGAAGTCTTCCATGAATTTTTCGAAAACGTTAGATTTAACATCGTAAAATCACTACAAACTTAGGCAGCAAAACATGAACATGTAACCTTGATAGTGGATAGCTGTATTCTTTTGTAACTTAAAATATTCACTATTTTCCTTTAAACATAATACTTGTATCATGGGTTAATAACAGCTAATATTTTGATTTAAATGTTTTCCATTAATACTTTGGTCGTAGATCAAATCTTAATCCTTAATATCTGTGAAAATCATTTATAACTTGAAATACAAACATCAAATGTAAAAATTCTTGTTTTCTCTCTCTTCAACATACTACTAAAGGAAGGTAGAAATTTTTGTCTCATCCTTCAAGCTATAAACACTCATTTGTACATTACGTAACGAGAAATCGTTCTTCGTTCTTCTTTTATCTTCACCATATTTTCTTGCTTGATGGGTTATTTATTTCAATGGCGGAGTACTCCCAAAAGAACTTAGGTGATGAGATACTAACGCTTTTGTTCGACAGAGAAGTGTGAATTAAAGCTAATTTGCGAAAATTCTTGATAACATGTTGAATAATGGAAACGGAAAGAGATTATTTATTCCCACAATGCGTCGTTATCCGGGGGAGAATTTCTCCTCTCATCGTTTCAGAGTAATTTTTCATGTAGGTGTCTACCTGCTGTAGGCAAGCAATTATAAACGTATATTCGGCGATGCAACTGATATGACTACAAGTAGTAGATGAAGTGAGATAAAGAACTTACATTATTATTAACCTGGAAGGTTCACGTGGAAAAAATAAAATACCATTCTCTCTTTCGCATTTCAAAGATTTGGATACTTCTTGGACGGAAAGAAAAAATAATTTATTTTCCTTATTATACAGTAAGCGCCATAAATGAAATTATTCGTTTTATTTAGTTAAATATTAAACTAGGAATATTTGTAATGGTTAATTTTTCAATACTGCATGAAAATAAAATAAATTTCATTAATCATAAGTATTAGATTCCGATTCGTTTGATGCTCGAATGCTTGAACCTTTGAATGCTTGAATTTTCTAAAACTAAGAAATTCATTTCATAGCTGTGTAAGCCAATTAGATAAAATTATCCAAGTAAATTTTCTTTTCTTAGTAGTTTTTTATAATCAGAACATCTGACAGAAGGGAATACATTTTAGGTTGTATAATTTAAACGTACTGCAAAAGAGAAATTATTTAATAAATTATTACATTACAAGACGGAACATTTCATAAATTCAAAAAATGTTAATGAAATTGCGTTCATAAATTCAACGCATTGTAAAAAATGTGTCTCTTAGTATAGAATAAAGTCAGCATGTTTCGATAGTAAAATATTCCGTAAATTTAATGTAAGACGGAAATGTTTCTTTCGATTGCACAATTCCAGCTCATAGAAAGAAGAAAATATTCTATAAATTTAGCAATGTAGGACATACTTCGCTACAGAAGAAATATTTTTGAAGCTTGCATTAATTTAACTACTTTCAAGAAAGATATATTGAATATAATATTTTAAATGGAATGAAATTAGTAAATAATAAAATTTGTTCTGTCCAGACTGAAATACAGTAAATGTTACTACAACATCCTTACAAATTTACAAATTGCAGATTTTTTGGCTCTAGTGTAGAATTAGGTGCCTCGCCGATTGGCTACAAATTTTGTTCAATTTTGGTGATGGAACCTCATTTCTGGTTACCATGATAGTTTCAGCTTCCTGGTTTTTTTTGAGTGAAAAGGGGTATATTGACTATATTCAATAACTTTAATTAATCCTTGCATGTAACAGTAACCGTATCCTGCCCTTATATGTAACTCTATACGTATTTGCGTTTCCGTAATTTCGAAAAATTTAAGGTATTGTCGACGGCAAGCGGAAAGCAATATATCTCTGGCGAGAGCACAAGTTCCCAGTTTTTCAGTTCAGAGTCGGCTTTGGAGTATTGGGATATCTCCGTGTGAATTTCACTCTTTATAAGCGCTTTGCATTGCGTTGTGTTTAACGTTTTTAATAGTTTGAAGTGTAACTACTGATTTCTTTTTATCATACTCAGAAGAGCTGTAAAATGTTTCTTTTGGTAAAATAAATTTTACCAAGTTATCATGGGTTTTGTGCGCATGCAATCCCATACGAGCCCGTACGCACCCAACAATATGTATAATATCGTTGAAGATTATTTTATTTATGTTTTGCAGTATCATTGTGCACTTGTACGCTTGTATTTAGATTCTGCATGATATAGATTGATATTCATAGCTGTAGCATACGTAAATTGATATTATTGTATAGATATAAAATATTGCATATATTTCTCTATTTATTAGGAATTATGTTTTTACGAAGTTTTGTAAGCGTACTTAAGGAACTCTCGCACTGTACCACAGTTCCAATCACATAGCTCGTGATCCTTGCACTTGAGTAGTGTGTGTGTTTCCTAATACGTGATACATAGTATGCATCAGAAAAACGGTTACCTTCAGGCGTCTATTAATACATTTTGTGCAATGAATGTTTTTCGATCAGAACCTGCGTTATTAATATATTTAGCTTCTTATGTGTATACATGTGAATAAAGTAAAATTTCAGAGATACTTCTGCATTTAATGTGTAAATAGTCAGATACTCTTCTGTTATCAGCACTGGATTTAGAAATGTATGCATGTACGCATGCGTAAATGTATGTGTTCATGTATGCATGTACACATTTACGTACGAATGTATGTGCGCCTACACACATACACATATACCTACATACATACATACAGACATTTCTGAATCCGGTCCCGACGACAAGGTCGATTTTCCCGCTTCACGTTCATCGGTTACGGAACTAATATGTTAAAGCACGGGAGATAATAGTCACCATTTTGGTTTAGAGCACGGTGTCTCTCCTTGCCTTTCCAGTTGTCCTTTAACCCGGAGTGGAAAAATGTAAGAAATTAAATGTATTCCTCCCATTTGTCTCTGCGGTATTCAGCTCATCCATCTAGAAACTGAAAGGTCTCGGATTCGATTGAGATTGCAGTTTAAATTTCAGATTTTCGGCCCTTAATAATATCCTTGGTCAGTTATATACCTGTCGAATATCATACTGCTGTTGCAAAGAATCGTTCGGCAGTTTCTGGGCTAGACTGCAGATTAGGGGCCCGTCGCCAAATGAAGCGAAATCGGGCCAAATCTGGTAACCTCTTGGCGTCATAAAAATCGTTAGAGTTTATAGTATTTTAGCGGGCTTTTTGAATTTTCGTCATTTCACTGTGCTTTTCGTGGATTGTATGAGGAAAATGGCTGGCGTCAAAAGAGTTGAACGTGTGGATTTTACTTGTTTGATTCGGTTACAAGATAAAGACGAAAGATGTGTGATAGAATGCTGCATGAATTATGGTTTGATTGCGAATATGTACGGATGTCCTAAAGTAAAAATAGTATGAAATTAGTTGAAAGGAAAGATGCGATAGATTTGTGTGAATGGAGGTGTCGTGTGTCCGGTCCTTTCAGGCACGAGGTCAAAAGGAGTGTGAGAAAGGGCTCTTGGGTTTCCGAGGGTCGAATACCTGTGAGTCTGATCCTTCAATTAACATATTTGTGGGCTCAGAAATGTACGAATCAGTTTATTGTGGATGAGTTGCGCGTGAGTGACGGCACTGTGATAGACTGGAAGATATTTTGTAGAGAGGTGAGCGTGGAGATGTGTTTGCAAGAGAATGACGTACTTGGAGGGCCGGAAGTGTGGTTGAAACTGATAAAAGTAAATTTGGTAAAAGGAAATAAAATCGTGGAAAGCCCGTGGAAGGTAAATGGATGTTTCGAGGTATTGAAAGGGGAAGGAATAAATGTTTTTATCATGTGGTTGAAGAGCGAACGAAAGAATGCCAGTTGAGAATTATTAAAGAAAATATTTTGCCGGGATCCATTATTATTTCGGATTGTTGGAAATCGTATGATTGCCTTAGTGATGAGGGATTCATGCAATTTCGTGTTAATCACAGTGTCGTTTTTAGGGATCTCGAGACAGGTGGTCATACAAATTCAAGCGAGGGCACGTGGAGAGCTATTAAAAGGTCTTTAAAGGTTACGCGGCATGTAAAAGATGGATTTGATTCGTACCTGGCCAAGTAGATGTGGCGGAGGAAATATTCTCATTTACGTGCGAATGATAGGTTCTTAGAATTTCTCAGAGCAATTAAAATTCTTTATCCGCCACAATCAAAAGACGAATAAAGGAAAAGGTAAGATTCATTTTTGTAACTTTTTTTTATAGATTTGGTAAATTATCTGAATTGATTAATTCAGATTTTCATTTAAATATAAATAACAATAAAAGTAATTTTCATTAGATGTAATATATGTGGTTAAGCACGGGGTTGTAATGGACGCGTCATTTTGAACTTAATCTCCATTGTATTGTTACATTTTAGTGTAGATATAAACAAATGCAAGTTTCTGCTGTTTATTATAAATAAAAAGTTATTGTGAAAAGCGAGAAATGCAACAATGCGCATTGAAATGATGCTCTCTATGTATTTTGTAACATAATCCTTGAACACACAGATTGCTTCGAACACTTTGTTTTCGTTGACTTCCTCACTCGATGTAATGGAATGAAGAACGGGTCGCAAAATAAAGGTCAGTCAATCCACCAAACTAAAGGAAGATAACTGGTTTCAAGAGAACGCGTTTTTATTCTCATACACACTCAAAAGTATGAATAATGTTTATATATTAAAATATCGGCAGAATTAATCTATCATTCACGCTTCACCAAACCCTTCTCTCACTCTATTGTCTCTTTTTGGCAAAGTTTTTGCGCGTCTTCATGCCAGTATCCACCGTTTGGCGAAATTCGCTTTACTTGGCATTTTTCCGAATCTTACAGCAACCTACTGAAATAATATTTATTAATTAAGCCTATATCATGCAAATAAAAAAGCTGCTATTAGGAAAGAAAAATTGAAAGCAACTTCAATGCCGTCATTAGATTTCAGTACCGTCAGTTTGGATTTAGATTATGCTATGTATCTACAATGATCACAAACACAGTGATAAATAGCTTATTTCTGTTTTTGCTCCTGCAACAGAACGAATCAAATACAAGAAGAAATGCTACTTACATAATATCGCAACCTCCTTGTCGCACTTTCGCGAATTTTACGGAGGAAAACGAACAATTACTTCTATTGTAAAAATTATATATTATGTACATACATACATATTCTACGTTTGAATTATAAATTTATTTCGAAAAGCAATCAGTGAACCTAGTTACAAACAGGCATTTAATTTTATCGTAGTGATTGCTTTGAGAAAGAATTCGAAGCATCGTTACTTAAGCGATTTTTTGCAAAATAATTCATTTCTGTAGAAATTTCACCTCTGTTTGTTCTATTATATGAAAATATTACAAACACAAATTTTAAAATCGAGTTCAAGACAAATAATAATAATAATAATCTCTTTATAAAAGTCTTTGGAACTTGGAATATAACAAAAAGAACGCATATGGGAAAATAGCTACGTTGAAAACTGAGAATTTGCCCCGCTCGTGGTTGCATAAATAATTTTTGTGGAGCCATGGTTACCAGCGTTTGGTGTATTCTGAAGCTCTGGCGATTTCTACTAAGCTGGTTGCGATAATATGTAAGTACCGAAGAAAGATTAATGCATCTGAAGACATACTAATCAACAAACCTTTCGTTACCTAAATCATTCTGTGGAATATATACACAGTTAAATTAATGTGGAGTGCTAATAGAGTAATAATAACTCAAATCTAACTCAATATAAACTAGCTCAGAAAGGCCTAACTAAGCTCATTTATCTGTGTCGGCAATCCAAAAGATTAAATGACACGAACACATTCGAATGCAGCGCGAGTATGCTCGTGCTTCTCATATTTATCTATTAGTATGTTTATTGAAATGGTATGCCACACTAAGTTCTATTAATATTTGTTTTTCACGCATTAGTTATGTATATTACCTATTATTATTTTTTATTTTTAATTATATTTTCTTTTGGCGTCCATTTAATTCAGCTCTATTTATATACGGTAAGAAAAAATGTAAATCCCATGTAATGTTATATTAGTTGTTTCACTAAACTTCTGTACAGCCTATGTATATATTTCCTAGTTGTACGCATTTTAAACTTAAGCGTATGTTATCAGGCTTGCAGGAAAAGACAAAAATCTTTCTTTCATAGTTATTTTTGTGACTGGTTATGAAATAAAATTTTGAACTGTGTCCTTGTCAGACTTTGCGTAGTTTTCTATTCATGCTTATGAGATTATTTACGGCTCATATAAGTCATTATTCATAATCGTTGCTTATTTGGAAGCATTTTATCAGCTATTATGTTTATTTATTTATAATATTTGTTTTAAAGTTTAATATTCATTATAATAAAGAAGCGATAATTAACGTAAAATATGAGAAAATAAAAGTTTCAGTTTGTTTCAAGAAGGAAATGCTAACAGTCCTTTACAGCCTAAAAGAATGTATTTAGTGAGTTAATTTATTATTAATTAAATTGAATGTATTTAGTGTATTTTAACGTATTTAGTGAGATAACCATGACAAAAATTGAACAAGCAATAATCAGTCTCTAATGATATGTCTTAATTTAATTTGAGGAAACATTCATGTACCTGGACATTTTAGAAAAGTACTGAAATTTATTTTATTTTATGCTTTGTTCTAGGCACAAGCTATAAAATATTTAAAAATTAAAAAAAAACATAAATGGTATTACTTTATTATGCATAAAGATAAATAATTTTTTTTATTTTCAGTTCTTCAGTTGTATGAGAATCAAAACAATACATTACGAACGCTGCAAAACTAAACATCTCTTGAAATTTGGAATTCTAGCACCTGAAACTGTTCGGCGTTCTTGAAAGTAAAAATATTCTTATTTTTGAACGAAACATCTCCCAAAGTAATTATATTTCTTTATGACACTTTTATTTTAAATTTAGAAATTTATTTATAATATTTTTCTCATACAGATGAGACAGAAACTTCGTTAAAGAAACAGAAGCCTTATAAAGAAATTCCCGTCAGGCTTTCCGGGTAGAAAAATATTTTGTTTTCTTTTCAAAAATTTCCATTTCTCTCATCTTCGAACTGGTTTCTTTCTTCATTCCTTTACTTCCATAATATTTTAGTGGTAAGCTCAGTGAGCCGTGTTTGGTCGTTTTCTGATTCTTGAATTATGTTTCATATAAATAACTTTAGGGAGAAACACAAACTCTATGCATGAGATCTCCATTAGGATTTTCCTGTAAAACAGATTTTCCTTCCTGGGACTTTTCATACATTTCCTGGGAAGCTTTATTGATCTTCTGGATTCCCAGAACAGTTTTTTAAAAACTTAAAAACATGACTGTAAATGCTTATATATTTAAAAATTATTCAAAGTGTAGGAAATAAATAGTGAAGCACTTTTTTCTGGTGATTTACTTACGCAGGGGAATGCTCATTTTGTTTAAAAAAATAGTTTATTTCTTCCACTCAAAATGTATTATTACAAAAACTTAATGCGCTTTGATAATTATATTTAAAATTGAAACCATTTGTATTGTTGCGTTCGTACTGGTTCGTAACAGATTGAATGTACAACGGTCCGATGATAGGTTAATAAATTTATTTTATAAACAGAAACACTTTAAAGTTCTAGAATTTCCACAGAAATATTCGTACAGATGTTTACAGTATCACACAATTACTGAAGTGTAATCAGTAGTTATTGAATTAATAGTTACTACTGAAGCGTAATCAGTAGTTACGCTTCAAACTACTAAGAATATTAAACACAGCGCAATGCAAAGCGCATCTAAAAGAAAAGCTAAAAGATCTGACGTTGAACTAACAAATCGCAGCAATAACAACATCAGCTAACTAAAACCTGAGAGCAAATGCTATCTCTCCGGCCTTATATAGTTTTCAGCCGACCTCAGAGATATTTCTAGTACTTTCTGCTTCTCGAAATTACCGGAAAGCAATACGGTTACGATCGCATTACGGTTATAGCTAATATAATGATCAATTACATTTATTTAATTACAATGCGTTTTATGGTGATATAGGGACATGACCCAAATGGCAGTTTCTGGCCAAATTTGCCGACAAAACAAGTCCCCAAAACCGTTGTCAGCTTGGCGATATCTCGCCAAATTACCAAGATACTCATTTACTCGATGTTAACGGACTTGACCCTGTATTCTTAGTTTTCCAGCACAGCTTTTTTTTTTAAATTTGTTTATCATTACATTACACAGCAAAATACAGCAATTTCACATAAACTACATTAAAATCATCCATCTATATACAAAATTTGTAAGAGTATTTTTATTTTTTCAGCAATTTTTCCTACTTGTGATTAAAATGTATTCATATATTCCCCTTTGCCTATGCCTATGAGCAGTTTCTTACTTATAAACGCTGATTCCTTCTTCAGTTGTTAGTAGAATGGCAACCAAGGAAACTATTTTTCTGTATTGTTTTGGCTGTAGAATCCAATTCAGATTCATTTTGATATTTCATAAGGTGTAAAAGACAGAGACTACTAATAAATTTATTTTCTCAAGTAAATATTGATTTATAGCCTTTCATACTAAAAGAACTGTTGGCTTGATAAAAACATTCCTTCTGTGTTCTACCATTGCACTAACCAAAATATATTTTTTTCCTTATGAGTGAAACTTTCTTATAAGCTACTTTATTACTAGGGGAATAGACTGTAGGATTAGGTTGCGTAAGTTTTACTTCCCAAGAAAAAAATAGGTATACATCGTAGGATCTAGGAAAAAAAGAAAAATTAAGCGCGGTATTAATACCTTGAATTGTCGTTGCTGATATTTATCAGAATAAAATTCCATACACTCTACTTTCTTGGACAAAACTAATAAAACTTATGAACACGAACTTAATACAATGACATAGACACATAGATAGACATACCATCCACATATAAACATCTTATACATAGACAACCAGTATTCTAAGTCGTACCACCTATAGCTCAAGTCGTGCTAAGCTTAAAATTGGACAGTTATAATAAAATTTTCTTTTCCCAATTAATTTATTTATACAATTGATTTCAATACTGTTCACAAAAATATTTTTTCTTTTCTTGTCAACTCCAGCAAATAAGTGTCGTGTACCCATCCTTTGCACTTAGGTATTCGCTTTAGGTACTGAATAGTATTCTCTTTGCCGTCTTCCTCACAAATGCTACAGGGAGACAAAAACGATGTGAAACACTATTGTTTACTAGTGTGTAACTCGTTTTGCCAGAAGAGACGCAGTTGGCGTGATTTATGCCTAGTACTTAAAAGGAACTAAAAGGCGAACCTTGGTACTTAAGCTGTGGTAGGAGTTGCGCAACCTTAACCCTATATCAGTTCATATAAATATGTGATAGTATATAATATATTTAATGAGTACGTATAAGCGAAACTATCTATTTTGTTATATTAAAGCTATATAATCTACATTGATTTTCATTAAAAAGCAGTCATTAAATTCATTATATCTAGACAAAACAATGCACTGGTTGGTAAATTTTGTTATTTGTCCTATAAAAGGTGGCTGAAAATTGATTGTATATCCAAGCAGAAAGATAAAAACATGTTTTAGTCCGATTTCATCCTTCAAACTTCGTAGTTTGCCTTTTTCTGGGCCCATCCTTAGATTACGTCTACACATACTTAATGTGAAGTAGAACTCAGAGTACTCACAAGTGTGCAAGGGGTTAAGATTGCGGCAAAAAATGGTTAGGTGTGATGAAAATGTAATAATTTCGTACACAGTTGAAGGGCATGCCCCATCACACCAAGCCGGCTATCACATTATTTAACATTGTTATGTATTCCTGTTGTAACTATTGTGTGTACACAATGTTTTAATGTATAATCTACACAACAGTGTAAATGCCCAAGTCCTAACACGAAGCGAGATAACTGATGCTATCGCCAGTGGTGGCAAAGCTTACTGTGTCGGTTGCAGCATCGCAAAGACTTTACCAGAGTCTAGACTCTAAAACAATGATCGGTACAGAGGATTAACTTAGAGTCGGAATTGGGATCCGACTACGATTCTATCGCGTAGTAGCTACTGGAAGTACTGGATGAATAAAATGCAGAAGACATCATTGGAATCTGTACTCTAAAGGACTAGTTACGTGCATAACATTCTCTCACATAGAATTTGGTTCAATTGTGCACTTAATCAATTGAAATGGAATGAAGAACAATGGAGTCTGCATTCAGCTTAATGAGTCCATATTTGATTAAAAGAAATTCTGGAGCTTGTTGGACATTATCATAATCAATTCTTAGCTGACATCACTCAAAAAAGGTTTATTACAAAAGAATCTTTACGAACATACTATGTATAGTTTTGATGACACTTCTTTAGATAATCATTCAGATTTATTCTTTCTGTTAATAGTTAGACATAGCAAAGCTGAAAGCACAGAAACGGTGTTCTGAATCTTAATAGATGTTCGTATATTCATCCAACAGAGGAACCATTCATGTTACAACCATTCTGTTTTGACCATACTGAGATAGACTAATCTGTCTTGACATCACCGAGAGTTTTTGAGGCCTAAAACAATTTCATTAAAACTGTAAAATATAGAAAAACCTAAAACATAAATACAGTTAAAAACAGACAAAATTTTCGGTGCACAATATTGAACGTCAACTTTTAGTCCCAATAAACACTAAAACTGGTGCACCAACTGACTTAATTCCGTCTTCTACTTAGAGTTTAAAATGGAAACAAATGGCCTCGTTAGGCGTAGCGCCAATTAAACTTTCAAATTATTTATAATTCTGCAACTACACTCACGTTTGTAAAAATTGCAACACCAAGAAGGAATCGTCATAATTGAATGCAATTTAATACACAGTTGAGTGGTAGTGGTACAAATAAATGATTAAATGTTCAAAGCAAACAAACAAGAACAAGAGATCAGAATCAGTATTTTGTGTGGCCACCACGCGCCGCAATAAGTGCTGCTACACGACGTGGCATGGAGTCAAACAAAGTTTGAATGTCTGACTGAGGAAGAGCATTCCATATCGTTTGTACGCGTACCCAAAGTTCGTCTGCAGACGCAACAGGACGAGGATCACGAGCAAGACGCCGACCAATGACATCCCACACATGTTCAATTGGCGACATATCCGGGGAACACGCAGGCCAAGGAAGAAGCTGTACCTGCTGCGCTGCAAAGAAGGATTTAACAATCCGAGCAGTATGAGGGCGGGCATTGTCCTGTTGAAATACAGCGCCTGGCAAGCTTTGAAGGAAGGGAACAGCTTCGGGCTGTAGAACTTCACGGATATACCGGTTGCTGTTCAGATTGCCCACAATTCGTAGCAATTGAGATCGTCTATGATATGCTATGGCGCCCCAGACCATAACTCCGGGTGTTCGTCCACTGTGGCGTTCGATAATGCACTCCGGAAGGTGGCGTTCACCGGCATAGCGTCTGACACGAATGCGGCCATCATGGTACCACAAATTAAAGCGGGATTCGTCAGAAAACACGACATGCTGCCAATCAGCACGCCAGTCTCTATGCTGATTGGCCCATTGTAGCCGCAGGCGGCGATGGTCGTGCGTTAGGGGGATCCTGTATAAAGGAGTCCGTGCGCGCAGTCCACACTGCAGCAGACGTCTACGAATTGATGAAGCACACAATGAAACACCTGTAGCTATTGACCACAGTGCTGCCAATTGTCTAGAGGAAGCTGTACGGTCCGTCCGCGCCATGCGGACCAGGTGTCTATCATCGCGAGCTGACGTCACATTTCGGGGTCCACTCCCGGATTTCCGAGTTGTCCGACACTCGTCCGTCCACTGCTTCCAAACGCGCATCACTGTGCTGCTGTTACGCTGCACACGAGAGGCTACTGCACGATACGACAATCCAGCTTCACGAAGGCCGATGATTCTCCCTCGTTCAAACTCTGTAAGTTGTTCAAATCTCGCTCTCTTTCGTCGACGAGGCATAAGTACAGATTGAGTTAACGTTTACCACTAGCAGATAACCACCGATAACCATACACGCCTCGCTACAGCCGTCTATTTATTCTGATCCATCAGCCGTTCAGAGGGCGCTGCTCAGCATACGCATGCGCTACGGATTTGCAATTCTAATCATTTGCATATCATGCGCTACTTTGCATTTCCTGAAAATTTCAGCTCACTCGCGTAAGTCCTTCATGGTGTTGCAATTTTCACAAACGTGAGTGTATAATATGCGGATTAACTAAAGGTATAAAAACCTTAACCGGAACATGTGCACAACATAATTTAATCACTTTTAAACAAAAAACGCACAATTTAATAACAATGTAAGAATAAAAAAACAGAGCTAACCAAGCCCGGTAACAGAGTGAGTTATATATATATACATATACGTGTGTGTGTTTGTGAAGGAGAAAAAAGGATAATGCACTACTAGATGCTATAGCAGTCCCATATACAAAGTTTCAACTTTATATGGTTAATTATTCTTGAGTTATGCAAGATACATTCATATGTACGTACGTTATGAAAAAAATCTGAATTCATTTTATGATCCGCTTTGGAAAACCAATCCTTTAGTCTATTATTATTATGTCTATACGTACAGATATCACGCAAAAAATCGCTCAGATGGATTCGAGAGCGGTCAAAGTGGATATTTTTGTTGATATACAATACCAAACATTTTTCGCGATTACGATACTTCCTACAAGGAAGTAAAAATAGAAAAAAGGGGAAAGATATTAATTTAAAGCAAAACTGCGAATATCTGGCTTCTCTGGCTTCGATTTAACATTAGTTAATACTAACAGTCCTTTTAAACATGGTTTCATTAGCGGGAATTATACAATTTCAATATGGTTCATTAATTAAGACATCAGCGTTTAAAGTTGAATCTGAATATTTGTTTTTAAAATTTTGAATTCCTGAATACTATGGGATACTGAAAAATTCTACACGCTAATCTAAGTCGTTTGTAAAATTTCTGTTACTTCTTAAGTGAGGCAACACTAAAACTAAATAGCGCAACCTTTTCGCAAAACATGAGGCTTTTTTTCAAATTAAGATGCATATAAGCTGTATGTTAGAAATGGGATTTAAAAAAAATGGAAACGAGATAATATACTCAACGCATAATATGTAATATATGGTTTAATAACGCAATTTAAAAGTATTATATTACGTTGACTATTTAATACAGTGTTTGGTCCAATAATAGAATTTAGAAAAACGCATTTCTTTTTTCCTTCAATATGCTTAATGTTATTCCTTTTTCAAATTTTTTATCAATCAATTTGATATCACGCAAAAATTACTGAACTACTATTGCTTAATCCTAAACACCTTTTGCTGGTGTTAAACTCGACATTAGAGTGTAAGTGTAACCGTTAATTCGAAAGAAGAAACAATTTATCAAAGATAATTAGCGTAATGCATGTAAAATATAGAAAGGGTTCTAAGGTATGACATCTTCCTAAGAAACGTATTTTTACATTGATTTGTATAATAATCTAATGAAATGGGTGGGATTTTACAAATTATAATCACTACTAGTATTATATTTTGAATAAATATTTCTTTCTTTGTATCAACAACTATCCTATTTTTGGATGTATTAAATGACATATTTTAGTGATATTTAAGAAGTTCAACCTTTTTTAAAAAATAAATTTTATAGAGGAAAGAAAATGGAGGATGTTACTTAAAACGGTAAAAACGCTTTGGATAAGTAAAATAGGAACATCTGTTGGTATACATAGTTTATAGTACTGGATATACGTTAAGTCTACATGAATCATTAAATACAGAAAAGAGAAGTTTTTAAATGTTAAGCAAATTTTTAGTCTTATTATCAAATAGGAACAGGTTTTAACATTCTTCATTATCGAGACCCAGGCTAAAATCTTCCATGTTATCATTCTAGAGAGCGAAATAAATATTTATATTCATGTGCATACATGAATTATTTTAGCGTAGATCCATAATAAATCTAAACAAATTTGCTTCAGAATCGAGCAAGATATGTAATTAAATTTGTGTATGGAAGTATATTAATTTATCTTAAATTTATGTAAACAATGCATGATGGTGTGTAAGCAAGACCTGAACTCGTTATTGTAGTCTTCTGAAGATTTACTTTGCATACTTTTCTGTACTTGCTTTCAAGTATTTTTGTAAATAACATTGTATTCAAACTATTTAAATACCGTTAAAACAATGTCTAAAAAAATGCGTTTGCTGTTTCGCTAGGACTATGTTTCATACTTCAGTTAACAGATTTCAAGTAATCAATACTTATTAAATGCTGCTTTAAATTAAATTCAGCTATGATCTCGAAATGTTAAAACAAGCTTTAATAGGAGAATGAAAATATTTAAGAAGTATACGTTTAATTCAAATATACTAATATGTTCGAATCAGAGATAATATGCAAATATGGACATATATATTTATATATTCTGTTAGGAAAATGTTTTCTTGAATATTCGAGATATGTCTACAAGCTAATATTTAACAATTACGGATGCAAATAACTATTTCTAAATGTAACTGAGATTTAAAAATTACGTTTTAAACTTCAGGTAGTTTCAAGTACGTGTATATATCATTTAATTTCAAAACGTTATTTTGCTATGGGGATCACTTGATGGTACTGTCGCTTAGTATGTAGCTGCTTGCTCCTGTAGCTATCTATTAGCACCAATGAGAAATGCAACAGCGAACACGTTTGGCACGCCCTTGAAAATGATAATGACTTTGGGATTCGATCCTTGGTCAGCTATATGGCAGTCGAAGTCCATGAAAGACTGTTGCAAAGAAGCTCTAGTTCCACAGTTTCTGGGCTAGACTGCAGATTAGGGGCCAGTCACCAAATGAAGCGAAATCGCGCCAGATCAGGTAACCTCTTAGTGTCATGAAAATCGCTAGGGTTTCAGATTACAGTTTATAGTATTTCAGCGGGCTTTTTGAATTTTCGTCATTTCACTGTGCTTCTCGTGGATTGTGTGAGCAAAATGGCTGGCGTCGAAAGAGTTGAACATGTGGATTTTACTTATTTGATTCGGTTGCAAGTTAAGGCCGAAAGATGTGTGATAGAAAGATGCAATATGTGCGAATGTCCTAAGTGTAAAAATAGTATGAAATTAGTTGAAAGGAAAGATGCGACAGATTTGTGTGAATGGAGGTGCCCGGTCCATCCAAGCGCGAGGTCAAAAGGAGTGTGAGAAAGAGAACTTGGTTTTGCGAGGGACGAATACCTGTGAGTCTGGTCCTTCAATTAACATATTTGTGGGGTCAGAAAGATACAAATCAGTTTATTGCGGATAATGTATGTGAGTGACCACACTGTGATAGACTGAAAAATGTTTTGTAGAGAGGTGTCTGTAGAGATGTGCTTGCGAGAGAATGACGTACTTGGAGGGCCCAGAAATGTGGTTGAAACTGATGAAAGTAAATTTGGTAAAAGGAAATACTATCGTGGAAAGCGCGTGGAAGGTAAATGAGTGTTTGGAGGTATTGAAAGGGGAACGAATAAACGTTTTTATTGTGTGGTTGAAGAGCGAACGAAAAAAAATGCCTGTTGAGAATTATTAAAGAAAATATTTTGCCGGGATCCATTATTATTTCGGACTGTTGGAAATCGTATAATTGCTTCAGTGATGAGGGATTCATGCACTATCGTGTTAATCACAGTCTCGTTTTTAGGGATCCCGAGACAGGTGCTCATACAAATTCAATGGAGGGCACGTGGAGTGCTATTAAAAAACGTTTGAAGGGTACTCGGCAGGTAAAAGACGATTTTATTCGTACCTGGCCAAGTATATGTGGCGGAAGAAATATTCTCATTTACGTGCGAGTGATAGGTTCTTAGAATTTTTTAGAGTAATTAAAATTCTTTATCCGCACAGTCAAAAGACGAATAAATGAAAAGGTAATATTCATTTTTGTAACTTTTTTGTAGATTTGTTAAATTTTCTGAATTGATTAATTCAGATTTTAATTTGAATATGAATAACAGTAAAAGTAATATTCATTAGATGTAATATATGTGTTGCACGTGTATGCACGTGGTTGAAATGGACGTGCCATTTTGAATTTGATCTCCATTGTATTGTTACATTTTAGTGTAGATATAAACAAATGCGAGTTTCTACTGTTTATTATAAATAAAAATTTATTGTAAAAATAAATAATATAATAATAATAAATAAATATTGTTTAACCACTTTTTGTCTTTCTACTACACTATTGCTCATGTTTCAGTAGACAGAAATTTTTTAATTTTATCTTCCTTTTCCTTCTGCATTTTTTTGAAGTTTTAGTTTAAATATGAATCAATGCTTTCCTATCATTTTTCGCTAATTTACTGCTTATTACAATTTATTAAATTTCGTGATAAAACGCTTTACTCCATTTTGATACTGTCTTAAAAATGGTATATGATAATTTGAAAAGTTTTAATACTGTCGATCCCATAAAATACATAGTTATTAACTTTCAAATATTTTATCGTTGTTTTTCTTTAACTTCTGTTTTAGATATTTTTGCATGTTTAAATGATCTATTTTTTGCATTTTTACAGGATTCATTCAAATTCGCAATCATCTAATATGGCAATATGATGAGTTAGCGATTTTCTAAAAGGCGTGAAAATAATCGATTTGGCGATTCTGAAATTGCGCCAAACTGGCCCGTAATATGCAGTTTCTGGTATTCGAACTAATTTGTAATGCGAGCATTTGATTAGCTCTCGAGATCTCTACATTGTAGTAACAACTGTTTTCTAATCACAACTTCTCTATTCCAACTCGCCAATGTTTTTCGATATTTCGATTCTGCGACACAAATTATGCCTAAATATTAACTTTTGTAAATTTTGGTGAGAAATTTAAAAAATTGATCTTGGGACATTTTTTTTTCAGTTTGTGCCAAGAATAATTCATTTGGCGAACTTCTTAATATGAGGCAATCTATTTGCCTTTTTTTCAGGTACGCTTAGAAATACATCTACTTTAAGATGATCGTAAAAACTTCTGAATGGCAAATTTGTGGGTAAAAGTTTACAACTGGGTGCCCCTTGTTTTCTGGCGATCCTGTTTTGACGCCAAGATCGGCGCCAGTAAGACACAAGTTCAAGTTGGCCGCTACACAAAACCAAAGCAAGAAGTCAAAGAATTTCACAAACTCCGTGTCCATGTACACATCGACCTATTTTCACTTGAAAAAACATCAGAGAATTGCACAAACTTAGTCATTGCACATTGCCTTGACTTCCATGTGCACATCGAGTTATTTTCAGTTAAATAAATCAAAAAGCTAAAACCATGCTAAAACTCTCATTGTAACCAGAAATGAGGTTTCATCGCCAAAACTGAACAAAATTTTTCGCCAATCGAAAGGGCACCCAATTCTACACTAGAGCCAATTTCTGAATTTCACCTGTAAAATTTTATTGTCAATTTTCCTTTAAATTTATATTAAAGTATACTGCGCATACTTTAATATACTTTAATATAAAGTATTTATATTAAAGTGTACTATATATATATAAAGGGGGGCAGTTCTACTGTGCCAATTGACAAAATTCAAATTGCGTTTTTTATATCTCGAAAGCGCGACTTAGAATATATATTAGAGTTATATATAGAATTGTTCTAATATAGGTATTTTGACACAAAATTCGGACTTAAAAATTTATCTCGGGACATTTTTTTCTGTTTTCAAAATTCTTTTCGAAGAATTTACAAAAAATATTTAAAAATACAAATTTTAAAAATAAATTTTAAAAAAATGGGCGATTATTTGGAATCAAATTTTAAAAATAAATTTTAAAAAAATGGGCGAATTTTATTTGGAATGAACCTAAATTTCAAAATTTGAAAGGAAGAATCAAATAAGTTTAATAAAAAAGGAGTGATTAATAAATATGTACCAAATTCAATTAACATTGAAGAGCTAATTTTTAAAAAAGTACTCGTGCGATTTTTACAAAACTTGGCCATTTGACATTATTTGAGTCTTAGAATCGAAATATGGAAGAAGTTGGCATGTCATTGGAGAAGAAGTCCGAATTTGTGCCAAGATATCTATATTAGAACAATGCTATAAATAAATCTAATTCATATCCTAAGTCGCGCTTGCGAGACATGAAAAGCGCAAGTTGAATTCTGTCAATCGGCCCAGTAAAAAAGAGATTATAGAACTGTGCCAATGTTTTTGCGCAGTTTACATCATTTTATCATAAAATTTATCGATATTTCTCAATTTAAAATGTTCACAATTTTCCACAACTCAGGAAATAGTTTGAGCCGTGTAAAATTGTATCAGTAGTATCAAGTTAAATAAATATAAGTAACATGAAATCTACAATATCGCATTTGAATTTAAATTAATCAAATTTGCTACCACTCACTACTTACAGATCTAAGCAAAGACGAGGCAATAAATGGAAAGTTATCCTGAAGACAGCACAGAAAATGGCAGAATTTCTTACATAACTTGTTTTCGTTTTTGATAGAAAATCTCTTCAATTTTAACTGCAATTAGTACTCATTTATCAGCATTGTTATTAATAAAAAATTTCGCACTTGAAAATGTACTTAATGTTTAATTAAATAAAATGCCGGATTGGACAAATTATACGCATTTAATTAAGCTGTTTATATTAAAAGTGTTAAAAAGTTTTCGTTGGGATCGCAGTTTTTATGTTATTTTATTGGCAGTCATGTAGCTAATTTGTAAATACACCTTTTCTTTGCTATTTCCAATTAATCAGCTTTAGTTTGGCTTCGTATTTAGTTTTTCTTTTTTGGGGATGAGGCCTCTAAATCCGAGATATAAAATCGTTAAACAGCTCGAAGTGGTTCAAATGTCGTCGCAGAAGAAGGAGTATAAAGGCTTCATAGTTTATCCCAATGTCTAATTTGAATACAAACATGTTTCTTAAACGTTTCTCTACAATACATCACTTTTCTTAGGCAAATAGCCCTTATGTATTTTGCCATAAACCTAATCTGCTAAAGAAACATGTGCAGGAAGGCAAAAGTAAAAGAAGTCATGAAACGTTTCGTCCCTTTAATTGGATTAATGTTAACTGCGATTAACACTTAATTGTAACCATTTCTGTCCTTTGTTGGGGTGTTAATAATACGACTTATTTGTTCAGAGAGATAAAAGTAATTTTTTTCATGTATCTTAATATGCTTTGCATCTGTTTATCTAAATAACTTCAATAATATTGCCCCTACTAGATGATTCAAACTTTTCCTTCAGACAGTTCGTTAATTTCTGCATTTATGTCAGGTGTTAAGTGAATTGCATAATGTGTTGTCAGACTACGAGTTGTAAAAATTCTTCGTCATTTTGCATATCAGACTGAAGTTAAATAAAATTCAGATATTTAGCTTTTTATGACGCAATAGCCCAGTAAAAATAGATATGAAGTGATTAAAAAATTAGCGAATAAAAGGTAATGTTATCATTAATAATAATAACATTCCACATTCTGAATAATTTGCATTCGTTTTGCTTGTTTTATACGCTTATTTTGCTTACACTATCTAAAGAATCATCTACTGCAGGATAATTGCAATTGAGTGGCCATTTATATGATAATTATCTAAGAATTATGTCAACGTGCGCCCAAGAGCTTCACCAACGCATTCTATAGCTAATATATTATTCTATAGCTAATATATATGCAAGAAGCTAATGTATTCATGAAACATCATCCAGGTCCGTGTTCGTTCATGCAATTTCACAGAGAAGCAAATGCATCCCCGAGGCAAGCCTCCTGGAACTCGATAGCTGCCGGTTCAAGATAGTGGACGGCGTGGAACATAAACCTGCTTACCTTTGTTAGACATCAGGTGCCCCCGTCCTCCGTCACCTGTCACCTGTCAAATCGCAGCTGATACCCACATGGATGCGAGCACGTCACATGGCTATGGCAAACATGGTTGGAACAAGAAAATGTGGGAAGAAGGAGGGGTGCAGGTGCAGCCAGAGTGCCGTCAGCACGCGTGGATCGACGCATCTGCCGACAAGCTGTGACGGTCCCGCAAGTCACTTGTACCGCGATTCTGCAGCATTTGCAAGATACCCTGGATGTTCCCGTGTCGACGAGAACCATTTCCCGTCGATTGGGTGAACGTGGCCTGCACTCACGGCGTCCGTTGAGAAGACTCACATTGACCCCACAGCATAGACGCCAACGTTTAGAATGGTGCCGAATTGGAGCGCTGTGGATGACAGAATGGCGAAACGTTGTGTTCTCAGATGAGTCACGCTTTTGTTTATCCAGTGACAGTCGCCGCATACGTGTGTGGCGTCAACATGGAGACAGATCTAATCCGGCAGTAACTGTGGAACGCCCCACCGCGCGACAACGTGGCATAATGGTTTGGGGCACTATTGCCTACTTGGATAATGTATTGCGGCCGATGGCAATCCCCTACCTTGAGGGGCTGTTTAATGCAATTTTTCAGCATGATAACGCCCTACCACACAGTGCTCGCATCTGCCAACATGCTCTGCAAGTTATACAGATGCTTCCCTGACCTGTCACCAATCGCACATGTGTGGGATGTGATTGGACCCCGTTTGCAGACTCTGCCCCTGCCTCGTTCAGAAGATGAACTGTGGCAAATGGTTGAGAGGGAATGGAGAGCCATCTCTCAGGACAGCATCCGCACTTTTATTGACTGTATGCCTAGACGTGTTTCTTCGTGCATCGCTGTCTGCGGTGGTCCTACATTCTCTACTGAGCCGACGCCGTTCTCGCTCTGTGTTTTGACTATCATTTTGAAATAAAGATCACTTATTGCTGCTTGCTGTCTCTGTCTTTTTTCCAAATTTCATCACTTCCTGACCACACCTTCTTGGTGTTGCATTTTCAATGTCAAGCAGTGTATTTAAACCTTTTTCTTCCACTCGTAGAATTTGCCTTCCTTAACGCGTGCTACCAAATTTAAATATTCTAGCATTGACAATTAGGGGAATGAAGGCTTATAGGAAAGCGTAAACGTAATTGCTTAGTGAAGATAATTATAAATCCCTACAAGTGTTTCTCTGATATGCATATCCTTTGCCAGAATTTGTAATGATACTTGTAGAGCAAAGTGATGGAAGTGATTCTAGCAAACATGAGAGCACTTTAAGCATCCCTCATATTCTCTCAGCATTTTTCAACAAAGATTTACTTCAACGTTCATTTGAATTTCATTGAAGTCAACGGGATGCCACTTCAGGCACTCTACTCTCTTCACTGCAAAAATCCTCTGAAAGAACGTCCAGAGGATGAGTTCTAGGACTACTATCAACAACTTTAGGAGCATTGAAGATGAACGTAGCTACATGATAATGTATAAAGTAATATACAAATAATTTCATTGTTAATAGTTTTTATAAATTAAATAAATCGCTGTCAACTTTTGAAGCGACCTCTTATATTAACATTATTGCTATTGAGTTCCATTTCATTGCTAACATAAATTCTCATTCACCAAGTACGCTGGTAAAAAATAACTACCTCATTCATCATATGTGCATGTAACTGAAACCTATTCCTGCTTAATGTCAAGAGTAAGGAAATGTTTTAATTTGTCTATATTTCAGCGACAGAGAAAATATTTTCTTGTTTGGAATGATGAAAGATGCAGAGCAATACTTTATTTATCTAAAATGTCAGCACATACTCCCAAATGCACTTTGTTGAAGAAAAATCTAATAATGGAAAAATCCTGTTTCTTGAAGCTTATGTAAATGAAAAATATAAAAAAAACACTATGAAAGAGGCCTGGAAGGAAGGAAAAGTTTGATAAAAGCTTTTTCTTACGCTTCAAATGAAGTTCTGTATTGTCATGAAATATTCTGTACAACAATATTCTTTTCCTAAATTTTCTGTCCAGAAAAGGATTGTTTTCTTGTATAAGAGGTAAGAGGTATTTATTCAAAATGTAAACCATTAAACAGTGATAACGTATGCAAACTGACAACACTGAATATGAATTATAAATTAATTATAATGAATTAAATGTTGAAGTCACCTACATAATTACATGCGAACAATACATACATACGTATGTAAATTTTGACTGGAAAAATGTATGCATATGTAAACTGCGCAAAAAAAAAGGGGGGGACCGTTTGACGAAATTCAAATTGCGTCTTTCACGTCTCGAAAGCGCGACTTGGGATATTTATTAGATTTATATATAGCATTGTTCAAATATGGGTATTTTGACACAAAATCGGACTTTTTCTGAAATGACTTGCCAATGTTTTTCCATATTTCGATTCTATCACTCAAATTCTGCCGAACGTCCAAGTTTTGTAAAAATCGCACGACTAGTTTTTACAAATTTAGCTCTCAAAATTTTAACTTCTTAATGTTAATTCAATTTGGTATGCATTTATTAATATCTCTTTTTTTATGAAACTTATTTGATTCCTTCTTTTACAGATCGGAATTTATGTTCATTCGAAATAAAATTGGCCCATTTTTTATGGTTTATTTTTAAAATTGGTATTTTTACATAATTTTGATAAATTTTTCGAGAAAACTTTTGAATTATAACCTATAAAATATTTACAATTATCTTAAAGTAAATGTATTTCTAAGTATACCTGCAAAAAGTTAGAGCTTTTTATTCAAAATTTCCGAAAATATACGTGAATTTATGTATTAGCGAGTTTTGAAATTTGGCATATTTGTTGAAAGCGATAATAACGAAAATGTGGTTTACGCACTTTGTTAAGATTGTTTGAAAGTAGAATGATGGTGACATTTTTTCTCTCATCTACAATGTAAAAAGGCAGGAACGATGTGACTTTTATTCCTCCTCTGCACAATGGAAGGGAAGGAAAATAGGTTGCTGCATATTAAGTTCGCCAAGTGAATTATTCTTGGCTGAAACTGAAAAAAATTCACCAAGTTAAATTTTTGAATTTCTCCGTAAAGTTCGCACCAAATTTTACAAAATTGAATATTTAGGCATAATTTGAGACGTAGAATCGGAATATGGAAAAAATGGGTATGTTATTGCAGAAAAAGTCCGATTTTGTGTCAAAATACCTATATTAGAAAAAAAGCTATACATAAATCTAATATATATCCTAAGTCGCGTTTTCGAAACATGGAAAACGCAGTTTGAATTTCGTCAATCGGGCTAGTAGAAAGGGAGATATAGAACTGTCCATTTTTTTGCGCAGTGTACTTTTTTTTTTTTTTTGCAGTGTACATATATATATATATATATATATATATACACACACACACACTATGTAAGTAGATATTATAATTGGAATTATAAATAGCCCTTAGTTTTAATTTGGGTATTCCCCCTCTCTATTATAATAGTAGTAATACATTTTTCTTCACTGCATCATTTCGAGATTAATCCATGGCATAACGTTGGGGACATAAAAGGAAGCAAAACTGGGACATAAAAGGAGCCAATAATCGTTTTGTAACATTATTAATTGTCCAATCAAATGCACTGAAAAACGAAACTAAGTCATTCTGAATTAGATATAATCTTGAGCATTTGTTTTCTGCACTTCAGCCTAGAGAGACTGTTGCTTGCTGTTTCTCATTTTACTTCAAACGCTTCCGAAATGTAAATCTTCTTGGAAAGATGTGCCAGTTTTTTTGTGCCCACAAATTGTTTACTGACATAAAAATGAATATTTAATCCGCTTCGGCTTCCAAGTTGCTGTTCATTACGGATCAACATCTACGAAATGCAATATTATAAAACCTACTCTATCAGTGGTTATACACTTACTTCTAAGTTTGCTTCATCATATGCAGGGTGTACCGTAAATGTTGCGAAAAACTTCTATGGGAGGTAAGGCATATCTTATACGAACCTATACCCGGAAATGTTAAGGGTAAGTGGTAGCAGAGGTAGAAAATGAGAAAGACAACAAGAGAGTGATTAATTTGAAACATGTATTGGGCGTGAATACAAATGGTGTACAACAGCTTGAATGTTACAACAGATACTCGAAGTTTGCACCATCAGACACCAAACATGTCTGACATCGACGGACGATTTGAATGCCGCGAATTATTTGATCTTTCTGGAGTAGGTTCATCCCGATTTGCTTGACGATATTCCACCAAATGTGAGGCGCAACGTTTGATTCCAACGTGATGGGGTCCCTGCCCATTTTGGACTGGATGATCGTAGCCCTTTGAACATATCATTCCCGCATCAATGGACTGGACGTGGTGGACCAATTCCCTGGCCCCCACGCTCACCGGATTTATCAAGCCTTGATTCCTTTTTGTGGAAAGCCATCAAAAGTGCCGTGTATCACGATCCTTTTGTGTCTGAAATGGATCTCGTGGCAAGACTCGGCTGCGCAGCTGCTACAGTCAAAGAAACTCCCGGTCTGTTTGAACATGTCTGGCAATCAATTGTCCGTAGATGTCAGGCATGTACACAAGGCATCAAGCTGTCGTACATCATTTGCATTCATGTCCAATAAATGTTTGAAATTAATCACTCTTTCTTCTTTTTCCATTTTCTACCTATGCTACCACTTACCCTTGACATTTACGGGTATAGGTTCCTATGCAATCCTTATGATCGGCCCTAACGTCCCTAGAATTTTGTCGCAACATTTAGGGTACACCCTGTATATGTACAAAATAAAGTAAAATAAAAAGGGCGTTTAAAATTGATCCATATTTAATTAGGAATAAATATCATGCGAGAAATAAAAAAAAAGAAGCATAGTGGCAAACTGCAAAAATAAGGGTGCAGACTTTGCCAAAGCCAAGATTAAAGAAATGAAATTTTCCCCCTTCTCTGTGTCTGTATAGGGGGTTGGTGAAACGAAAGGAGTAAGTTATTTTTTTTTATTTATTTTCTTCTTTTATTGTACTTGTTGCATCAGTTTCTTCTTTCGTTACCCGTTACCATTTTATCTCAGGGTCATAATCAGAGCACCAAGTCTCATTTCCTGTCACAGTTGGTTTGGAAAAGACATCGAGATTAATACCTATTGTTTTAGATTAGATCATAATACGCAGAAACTGGATCTTCTTTCTTGCAAGCAAAGTGGGAGGTAAAAAACAAGAACGAACTTATATTTTCGCGGAATCTTCTACAACGATTTTGTGAACAGTTTCTTTACTGATGATCACTAAAGAACTATCTTTTGAAGATACACCGATCAATTAGCATTTGAACTATCATTTCAAGACGCTTAAGAACTAGCATTCGAATGTACGCCACAAGTGTCGACCCTTTTAACTTTGTCGTTATTGTAAAGGGATACCGTTCCTGGGTTCAACATTAACATCTCCTTCTGCATCACCAAATCATCCATACCAACGAAAAATACTGGATAGTTTTAATGCCTCATCTTAAAATATTTTACACAGTAATTCAGATATCTTGGTTTTCGCTTTTCCCTCTTTATACCAAAACGTTATTTTCGTACTTTGTGTTTTTTTCAGAGTTCACCGGAAGTCACGTGCGATATGTCATATGGGCTTCGAAATTGAAGACCATATTGTAACCCAATTTCGTGGATCTTTGCTTAAATATCTTCTTGTTCGTTAATAGTTAAAAATATGGGCATTTGGAATTTGTTTTATTATCTATTTCATATTTTCTAAGGCATTTATTTATGAGTCTTTGATTGAGAAACTCAACGATTTCAAAGCGAGCCACTGCAATAGTGTACGAAAAAAAGAAAAAAAATTATCTCCAGCGCGCGAGACTGTGTATCGAAAATTCTAAAGATATGCTCATTCTAAAATTAGTTTGCGATATTGGCAAACTGAATTTTATAGTTCAAGTGCGAAAAACAGGATATTTAATAAACAAAGTTAACACACAAAACATTAAAAAAAAGTCCTTTGTGCTTAATGTAAAATCTGAAATATTTTAGATTTTTTTTTTAAAATTTACTCTAATATTTATTCACAGTTTCTTACGCCATGGTTCAATGCCACTATGTCTCAATATGTAATTTATCCCTCGAAAGTAGATTGTAGTTTAATCGCCATTTTTGCAATATTCATGAAGAAACTTCTGGAAAAGTTATTGTAATCAGAAAAACAGCATTGTGTGTATTACAGCACGAGAAGAATATAGAACAAATGTTTTAATTTAACTACGTCTACAGTACCGTAGAAGTGCATTTAACTAACTTCTAGATACCCATAATTCTATTTATATAGTACGAGGTTTCTTCTGTGTGAGCCAAGTAAAATTAAATTCGTTGTTGAATTACTTTCATGACTTTCTACGCAGCTGACTTAAAATATGTGCAGTTGATTTGAATAACGTTAAAGGACAATATAATATAGAAGCTCTTAACGTATTTAAGAGTTCTACATTGCTCTTACCTTATTTTAGCTTTTAACGTTTCACGTTTATTCAAATTTTTGAAATATTTATCACTAATATAAGACTAATATACATGCCATGTAAACAAATCGAGAATGCAGCACGAGGTTGACACTCGTTCTGCTGGCACATGATCGAATTTAGCAGTTCAAACACTGATTTCGATCCTTTGTCGATGCTGGTTTCTGCTCTATCGGTCTTATGACAATGCAATCTTATACGGGCAAACTAAAAATAAAAATTTAATGAAATATTTCTCTTTTGATTACTCACTGTATAAGCCTTGTTATGTTAACATCATTTTCACGCATTGCCTATCTTATGCCTGTGTATATATTACGCAGTGCCAGTCCTTAGTTTATTGCGCTCCCATCAGGACTTATAAAGCATGGAAGTGAACTATGGACTATGAACTATGAGTTCACTGAACTACTTAAAGAAAGTCATGCGCATGGTAAATTGTGCAGCTAATAAAGTAAAGAATATTATATTCTGTATCACAAAACTTTATTTATATTACAGATATGCTTTATTTTATGATTGCAATTTATTGATGATATTTAATGATTTTATTTTACGATTTGTAATTATCATTATCCTTATTTTTATTATTAACTGGTAATGACATATAAATATTAATAATGATATATAACTATGTCATTATTATTAAACAACTCATTATCCCTTTCTATATACATTCTAGTAAATGACGAAGTGACGAAGCTTCAATAGACATTTTCGCAGCTTCCCAAGGCACAGTATGGAGACAGAAATAGAACTCACCAGCAAAAAATAGTTCACACCCCTTTCTTTCGTTACCCCTCTCATTTGCCTACTGAAGAAGTTTTTACCTAGAAGGTTAGTGTGCTAGAACAATACCTGTTCGATTCTTCAGGGAAGTTCTGGTGCCCCACTGACTTTTACATGTACCTCTCGATCTTATGTATTATCGATTTATGCGTTTGACAACTTTGCTGTGAGTGAAACTTTCACATTAGTCTTCTTACTCTTTGTTACATTATTACCAGAATTTCTTTATATTAACATTTTCCTTTCTAAACATCGATTTTACGTCATGTTGACGCTATGCATCGCTGATCCTACGGAGATAGCCAAGGGTTGTGGGTTTAGGCAAATAAAAATATCTAATGTTTTCCGGAATAAAATAGAGGAATGAATGTGTAAATTTGCTTAAGTTTCATTACAAGAAATAAATGTTCCACCTACAAATAAATCAAAACAAAATGCAATCCATCTACCTAAATTTTTCGGGCACTTGAATGGGCTGCGGTCCTAGTTATTCTAGATATTTTAAGTTCTATACTATGTACTTTAATGCATGAAACTGTTAATATGAGAATGCTATGACTATAGCAAAATATATATTTCATAGCACATGCTTTATACATGCATAGAAGTTCAGTGCGCAAAACGTTGCAATAAGGAAAAATTTGCGCTGCGATAACAATGCATACTAATAAAGACACTCATTTCAAAGTCATAAGCAAGGTTATACATTTAAATATTCTTACGAACTTCTCATTCCGCTAATGCCTTATTTAAGAAATCACGAATGCATTTAAAAAATAACAAGTGGAATTTCTGATGTTCGTACTTAATGAGAAGTGGAAAAGTTTAAAAACATGAAGTCCAAGTCTCATACAATATTTATGAGAAAATAATTTTACAGCAACTACTCAAATTATTCCTTAGAGTGTTAACTGATAAATCCGATATAACAAGAACACGACTCTTTCATGCATTACATTGAGAAGAAAAAACGACTGCTTCCTTGCCTTAAGGTGTACCATCAAATAACAAAATCTCATTTATAGTCTTCTGCGGCTCCTACCCTCAGAATTTCCCCTTAAGAGTAATAACTTCGCAAGTATTTTTTTCTTGATTCTTTTAACATACTTCTCTCTCTTAATGCTCTTTTATTTTAGTTTTCTGACGCAGTATGGGTTTTTTTTTCTATCCGTATGGTAGTTAGGGAAGTTTAGCTATTGTTCTGGTGGACTAGGTTTCGAATGCTGACGGTATGGATATTTGTTTGCATTTGAATTAAGTATGGGGAATCCACTTGCATTAAAATCTGTCAATTTTAAAGTCCTCATGACAGAAATTTCGGATTTTAACACCTAAAATCTCTCATCGCAAACTGTGACTGAATTCGGGAAGATAACTTCTAACAGCCTAGCTTAAAATACATAATACAGTACTATTCTCGTTATATTCGTTTGACTTTAGAGAGAAGCTAGATTTAAGAGCATTTAAAAAAGGTGCAATGTTTCGATTGTTATATACTTCGAATGAAGAGAAATGACTTCTGATGTAAGCTGGCTGTTATGTGCCTCATGCAGAAAGAAATCCCCGAAAGCACGATGAAGACACTGTGTATGTGCCCAAGTATCAGATGTGAAGACACGGTGTATGTGTCCAACTACCAGGCTAAAGTTAGTTATGTCCAACTAGCAAGTCACTAGTGTGACTGAATGCTTAATGCTGTTAGTGTGTTTCGCGATCTGCTCGGCGCTGGCGATTGACAATACTGGCTGTAAGAACTTCACGTAATTTTCCCCATGCGTTATGAAAAATTAAATCAACTATGTGACAAGCTGTTGTAATGTAACAGTTAGATATTGTTTCGGTAATTCGAAGACTTCGAAAGATTCTATGAACTCGAAGGCACTACGAAAAAGCTTAGCCAGTATGTCGAGGTTTTCGTGCTCCCAAATGTTTCTCAGATTTACAAGCCTGAGAACTTGAACTGAACATACTTGAGCTAAAATTACGGCCGATTATTGATCCCACGAACTTATATTCATTGAGTCCGTTTGCCTTCCTACTCAGTCTCCGAGAGTCAAGAACAGTAACCTAATAAGTTAAAAGTATTATTACAACAGATGTAGAAAGAAGAAAAAAGCTGATGCGGTAGAAAATCCGGGAAATGAACTGTATTTTAGTGAAATTCTTCTATTTATTAATAATCTCCGGAATTCAGCTCATGGAACGAAAAGATTATGTCCAAAATCGATCACAAGATATTTGGTGTGCCGAACGGATCACTAAAAGGAGAATGGATAAATGCTTCTTAGTGCTTACATTACTTATTTATCTGAAGGGAAGCCTTGTTACAGACACGAATTATCACTCATTCTTGTTCGCACATCCCATTATAAAGAACAGGAAATCAAGAAAAATAAACGCTTGAAAATGCCAAATAGAGGAGACAATCATGGCAACTTTTTTGTATAGAAACAATATAGTTAAATTATGTTAAATCAATAATGAAGTGAGGAATAAAGCTATTTTTAGCAACTCTTTCATAATTGTCAGCCCATAGACCTTATAATTTGTATCCAAATTTTAACTTCGGGAAAATTAAGATACATTTTTTAAGGATTCGTCTTTCCAAACCGTCTTTATCCACAGTATATCATTAGTACAAAGCATATTCTAAGGAATTAATGCATTCCTTAATCTTTGCTGTCTTAGTAAACGTCATGAGCGAATCTAGCTTGCAATTAAAGATCCATCGTTCGAGGATCAGCGCAGTTGATTGTTCTTGCTTCTTGCTCGAAAAAATATAGCAATCTCTTCAGTTCCTGGAAAGGGGGAAAGTGCAAAGAGATTTCTCTTTTACTCTTGTGAGCTCTGCTTATTTAGATATCCTCAATTCCGAAAGTTAAGCACGGAGAGGAAAATGCTAATTTCCGAAAGCCAATCAGAATTGAAGGGAATTCAATTGGCTGCAGAGGTAGATGGAAGTATGAAAATATGTTAGGTAACAGCCAATCGCACTTTCATCTCAAGAAATATGCAAAAAAGGCAGTTTTATAAGAAGCCAGCTTTATGAAAGGTTACAGAAGTTGATTGTAAGTGCTGATAGAAAGTGTTTAAAACTTTCGTACAATTTGTTTTCAAGACGTATGTGTTTCTATGACTTTCAGAAGACGAGTGAAAGATTCTGAATGCTGGCGTGCTGTGTAGCTCATTGAAGCAGGACAGTCGATCACAGATGTTGCTCTTTTCTTCACCGTTCATCATTCTGTAATTTCACGTTTATGGAAACAATTCCAAATTACACAGACCGGGTCCGAAGGCTTGTAGCTGGTCGCCCAATGGTTACAATCCCCGCGGAAGATCGATATATTGCTATTGTTGCCAAGCGGAACCGCAGAGCGACCTCCACACGTGTGACATCTATGGTTACAGCTTCCATTGGTAAAGCGATATCTTTAGCTACTGTACGCCGAAGATTACATATGAGTAGACTGTACTCCCGGATACCTCGTTTGTGTTCCTCTGTCCGTCCAGTAAGAGGGGCACGATTGCAGTGGTGCCAAGAACATGTCAACTGGAATGTGTCTGACTGGGACAATGTTACGTTTACTGATGAGTCAAGATTTGCTCTGGAGCCAGGTGACAAGCGTATAAAGATATGGCGTGAACAACGAACATACAATCAGTCCCAAAACATCACCGAACATCACGCATTCCGAGGCGGAAGCATTATGGTGTGGGCTGGGATTTCACTAGGTTATCGCACCGACCTGCACATCTTTAAACCGGTTTTTTTGTCCGCTGTCCGGTATCGAGATGAAGTCCTAGAACCCATTGTAAGATTGTACACTGCAGCAGTTGGCCCTACTTTTGTTATCTTCACGTTTCCCACCTCCAGCCACTCCTATTGAGCTAAAAACTGCTCTACAAGAAGAATGACGATTGCTCAATTCTGCGGTGGTTGATCACCTAATTGAAAGCATGGTCACAAGGTGTAAACTTTGCATACAGATGATGGGGGATCACATACCCTATTAATGTCCTTTTTTTCATTTTATGCGGTTTATTTTCACTTTATACATAATTCTGTTTAAGTCTCCAGTATGTCATTATCTGATAACTTACAAAAGATTAATATTATTTTCATTTCTGTATATAATTATTGATTTTGTTTTATGTATAAATATATATGCTACTTTCCTGCCGAATGCTGTGTCAATCAAATCGGTATTTGTTGATTTGTTTGCATTTTACATCTTCGTGCTTAACGTTTGGAAGTGAGTGTATCTTGTCGAGGATGGCGTTTTCTACGAATAGAGGAATGCACTGTTTGTCTACAAAGAATTACGATGGGTTTGAAATAATTAAGTATATTATTTTAACTATGCCATTAAGGCAGTAGGGATCTTTTAAAAGTGAGCGTATTTTAAGGTAAATATAAAAAAGGTCGAAGATAGGTTTTTCTAAAGTATGCTAAGAAGCTGAATTTTTTTATGCAAGCCATTCGATTTGCTCATGATACCAGTGAGTCAAAAACACATCTTAGTATTTGTAAACCATAAAGGTAAAAAAGTCACAATAAATGGAAAATAGTCATGTATGTGATTCTTGATAACGACAGTTCAGTTTGTATTTGCTCTCAAGAGTGTGCAAGGCAGATGTCTCACATTAGGGGGTGTAGGAGGCCTTAAAATTCAGGGGTAATTTCTGCTATAATTTTCAAAACTTTATCATTGATGTTTAACGGAAGAGATAAATGCTTAAATGATTGGATTATTTTATCCTGTACCTCGATATATACACTGAACTTCATTCCCAGCCGCTAAAGCTTGAATTCATTTTCAGGTAGTATTGAACACATATCTTTAGACAGTTTGACGGCTTTAAAAAGACGCCGGATTTTGTGATTTTAGAACAGATCATAAGCATTGTCTTACTTCCGAAATTTTCGTTATGAAACGAGTTGTCTCAACTGAGTCTTACTTCTTTTTAAATAACTTTTGATTTCCACTGCGCTTGCTGTGTCCATCGCTGACCTTCATATTAATTAATACAACTTTTTTATCTTATATGCCTACCATTCCAGTATTATCTTTCTTTGTCTTTATCTTTCTTTGTCTTTATCTTGTCATTTCAGAAACCTAAATGACATTGCATTCGCACATAAATCATTCGTAAACTTCGCATTCCGATATCTTCTTAAAGTCATTTATTAGCTGCGGGCATAACATAAAAGCTATCTTCAAAAGCTATTAATTCTATCTAACATTTATAATCATGTTGTGACAAGCGTATAAAGATATGGCGTGAACAACGAACATACAATCAGTCCCAAAACATCACCGAACATCACGCATTCCGAGGCGGAAGCATTATGGTGTGGGCTGGGATTTCACTAGGTTATCGCACCGACCTGCACATCTTTAAACCGGTTTTTTTGTCCGCTGTCCGGTATCGAGATGAAGTCCTAGAACCCATTGTAAGATTGTACACTGCAGCAGTTGGCCCTACTTTTGTTATCTTCACGTTTCCCACCTCCAGCCACTCCTATTGAGCTAAAAACTGCTCTACAAGAAGAATGACGATTGCTCAATTCTGCGGTGGTTGATCACCTAATTGAAAGCATGGTCACAATGTGTAAACTTTGTATGAAGATGAGGGGGATCACATACCCTAATAATGTCCTTTTCTGTCCTTTTATGCTGTTTATTTTCACTTTATACATAATTCTGTTTAAGTCTCCAGTATGTCATTATCTGATAACTTCCAAAAATTTAATATTGTTTTCCTTTCTGTATGTAATTATTGATTTTGGTTTATGCATAAATATATATGCTACTTTCCTGCCGAATTGTGCGTCAATCAAAGCAGTATTTGTTGATTTTTTTGCATTTTACATCTTCGTGCTTAACGTTTGGAAGTGAGTGTAGTTAGCATGCTAACGGGTACGATCCATGGTCTAAATCAGGACGAGGGCACAGTTTTTAATGTTTCTGGTCCATTAAAAGTCGAAAGGTTTCATTTAGAAAGTTTTTCTTTCACAATAATTTTTTATTTCTGCATTTGAAAAACCTTTTGCTACCGGAGCTCAAACTCAGATATTCTGGTTAAAATATATTTTGGTTCGATGGACATCATAAAGAGAGAGAAAATTAATTTTACTTGATGTCATCCTATATCCGAAATTTTCATTTACTTAAACAATACTTCAAATACTTTCATATACGTAGATACAAATAAATGGAATAAAACTTGTTTATTCAGAATATGAAAGTGATAAACATACCGATATGACAGGAAACACAACATAATAAAAGGAATCTGAAAAAGAGAAGATTTTCATCCCTAACAGCCATTTTTTCCTTGTATTGCGCCTTCAACGATGTCCTCAGAGAAAGTCATTAATGATGAGAGGAAATCCATTCATTTGGACGAGGAAATGGAACAACAATTTTTCTTTCACTTCCACTGTCTGGAATATTTGTTCTCTCCCTCAGTAATTAAACATTTTGCGCCTTACAGAGCAAAGCATTGTACGAACATATTGATCTTCGGAATCTCAATATTATTTAAGAAATATTTTTAAGATATATACAAATGAAAAGAAGATTAGAATAAAGACGATGTTTGAATATAATATGGAAATGCTCAGTAAGTGTTTTTGCCCCATTTTTAGAAAAGAATAAGGTTAATATCATTAGGCTGTTCTTCAAAGCATTGCATTCAGGAAATGAAATAATTTATTTTACTTTTCGGTTTAATTAATAAATTCTGTAATTTATTATGAAAAATTACAAATGAATACTCTGTATAGAAAGGAATTCGAAGAAGAGTATTTCATTTAATGTTATTTAATAATTGCTTTTCAGATATTTATGGAATTGAATGAAAACATCATTTAATCTCAAGCAAAATAATAACAGTTCTTAGAAGAAATATTTTTAGTACTTTTAGAAAATTCGTATTAAAATTCATGCATTTGGAAATTCTAATTAATTGAGTCCCAATATACTCAATATACTTTTTGCCTAATTACTAAAGAATTCCCTCAGTGCATAATTGCACTGAGGGAATTCTTTATCTAATCATTTTTCTCAATGCAATGTTTGAAACAAAGAGCATCCTGTTTAGCCTAAAGAAAGGTGTGTTTCTAACAAAATCTTTAATCAGTTTACTTATAGTTAGACATAGCCAATTGATTGTTAAAGCAGCATAATTCGCAATATAAAAATTTTAATAAATTCGAGTCATGAAATGAAATTAAAGGCATTCTTGCATGCGCACGGGTTCGAAATCTATTGAACTGCCACAGAACTAATGATAGATTGACAAAATTTATCTTGCCAAAAGAAAAATTTTACAATTCTGCAAGTTTCCACAAAAATACTGGTACAGTTCTTCTTAGTATCACAGATTACGATCAGTAGTTACAGTTTAAACTGCAAAGAACGCAGCGCAATGCAAAGCGCATGTAAAAGGCGAAGCTCGCAATACTCTCAATTCTGCGAAATCAATTCTGGAACTAAAAACTGACAGCTGAAGTTCCCTCCGGCTTGTAAAGTAAAAGCTTCGACCGCGAGAAATTTCTAGTAGCTTCCATTTCTTGAAACTACTGGAGGGCATATAAGGTTAAAAGTACATATAAGGTTCGGTATAAAGTACATATAACGTATTACAGTTATTTAATTACAATACTAATTACAGTAATACAGGGACCAGACCAAAATGTAGTCATATGGTTGCCGATTTTGTCGAATTTTAGTGATTTCTCGCCAAATTTGGCAACAAAAATTAATAACCAAAAGTATCACTAACTTGGCGATATCTCGCCAATTTAGCAAGATAGCCATTTACTCAGTGTTAAACCCCTATTATGTTTATTTGTTATTTTTGCGGCAAAGCTTCGTCTCTTTCAAGCATTTCATGATATTTTATGCGAAAAAGTATTACAATTTCACATGCAATTTCACTAAAATTTTTACATATATACAAAATTCGTAACATTAATATATGAGTTTCAATAAATGCTTGATGTTTTATACTACACATTTCTACCATAATTCGTAATTTTTTTTAGTCATAGCACTAAAACATTCTGTAACAAGTTGAGAGAGAACCAAATTATAAAAAAATATTTAATGTAAGATAAGCGTAGTAAGCAAAATTAAATAACCTTTAATTTTAGACATGCGAATGGTTTATTTTGTTTTTGGTGATGATTATAAAAGCCACGATATTTTATCTAAATCAGGCACAAGAAATGCATTCACAAGAGCATAACCATTAATTAATTTTGGAAACTTGAAAAGTACTTCCACATTCAAAATAAGTTTTATTGTTTAAATGCGCAAGTAGTCCAAACAAATATTAATTTTAAGGGATAGTGCTTCAGTATTAAAAAATAATGGTATAATATAGTTCTTCAGAGAACCAATTTTAAGAAAATATTCTTAATAAAATTACCTTTATACTTATTTCAAAATATTATTGATTTCAAGCCGGTATTAACAGCATTCAAGTAGCCAAGTGGTTAAAACCTGTGGACAGTGGTATTTCAAGACAAATTTATAGCAGTGACTTAATGAATTTTTTTTGGTCGCTTTCTTTGCGTGTAACTTGCGTGTAACGTTCCTTGCGTGTAATACGAGGTAATTTCTCTTAGGAAGTTCCTAACGAAAACATCACTTCTCCTAAGTAAAGAGATCTCTTGTGATTTGCTGTATTGAAATCACCGTACCTAAGCTTTCGTCAGTAATTGTAATAAAATTACTTTAAAAAATATGTTTTCCTAATAACAAATAATTCTTAAATTCCGTTTGGCTCATTTGAACTTTGTTCTTATTCATGATGGGGCTTTGGAAACGCAGTACTTACACAATGACAAGATTGACGCTATTTATAGGCTGATATCTCCATAATGGATATGATTTTCTATTTTATTTTTTTATAAGAAATTTGGATTTAACTACGACTATAATAACTATTCTAAACTATGTGAGTGAATTTAAATATTTTATGTAAAAAAGTTTAAAAAATTATTTTATTCAGTCATTTATTCTGATTATTTAAGTTATTGGAAAATATTGTAGATGTTTTCTAAAGTATGTCACTTGTTTCTAATCGGCAAACTTCAAAATTTGCACACCTTTCTGCGTAAGGAAAAGCATACATTTCCGAACTTATATGTCTTGGCCAACAAGCTTATGCATGTCTAACCATTAAACACAGATCTCTTAGACTGTAATATAATTGCCAAGTTGCACGGACTGTGTTAGAGGATAATATCAAAATGCTGAACTCGCAATATATAAAATCTGAGAAAACTTTGATTTTATTGCAAAAATGAAAGTTTTTCACTCTTGTCTATTTAATATACTCTCTGCTCTTCCTTATAATGAATTTTATTAACTTTATTAGCAATAAATCAAAATTGTTTTATGGGGACCCATACGTATGTGATTGAAGAATCTAGCAATATGGGTGTAAATGTTACAAAGAAAAGAGCAGGAATCAGTACCAGAAAAAAAAAACATGATCTCTAAACACACAATTGTGTTTGACGCCAACTGCATCCAATGAATTTGATACTTACTTCTTTTATCCGATTCTATTTATTTCTATCGACTGGTTTCTGCCGAATCAAGTTTTGACAGCAATGTGACAGTTTTTCTTTATAGCTTATTTCAGCTTGATTAGGCTATCAATTTCTAGAATAGTAGTACAGCATGATAAACTGACAAGATGTATACCCATAATGCTTTGCGGCCTTTCTAAATGATCTAATTCATTGCATTATATAATATGTGAAAGTTCTTAAATTTGTATCTGTTCGTTCTAATATGCGGATATGGAGGTATTGGAATTGCTATTATGAACTGAAATGGAACTGCTGGTACAGAGATAATTTAAAAGTATTCTTCAATTCAGAGCTCTCCGATATAAAAACACTGCCTGCTAGTCTTTAAAATTTAAGCAAGCAAGGACACAGTTTTCAGCTAACATAATTATCAAGGTACAGTAAAGGTTAAATGAAAATTTAAACAAACAAATTTTAAGCAAATGGTTGCCACGATATCTAAGTGGCATTATTACTAAATAATAAATTAGAGAGAAGGAAAAGAGATTAGCATTTAACAAAGAAAAAACCTAAGGTGTACATGACATGACTTTCTTGTACAGAATATTAAAGTATACTCACTTTTTGCTGCATTTTATTTAAACTTATTTCCTCGAATTTCATTACATGTATAGTTCTCATTCAATTAATTCTATTCTCAGTTAGCGGCAAGGCAAAAAATACAAAAAACCTCAAAATATCCTCATTAAAAATTGAAAAATATAGAAAAAAATAAAACACTAAGTACAGTTAAAACAATCTATAAGTTTATCAACCAGTTTTTACAATTAAAATTAAAGTTTCTTCTCCAAAACAAGCAATACGGCCAGCAGGGAAGAAGGCAGTTTCCGTGCACAAAAATGAAAGTTTAATTTTTATCCCACTCGGGAAAAAAGGCACTGAAGGTGCAGAAACTGGATTTACTATTGTCCTAAGTTTCAAATGTAAACAAATATGGCTGCTATGGTAAACAAAAATTAGGCTTAGCCGCACTTTAACAACTTTTAAATTGTTGATATTTCTATAACTAATGCATGCAAATTAACTAAAGTCATAAAAACCTCAACCGGAAGATATGAAAAACATATTTCAATAATTTTTAAAGAAAAAAATGCGCAATTTAAAATATTATAAAAATAAAAAAACTTAGCTCATTGAGCCGAAAAACAGAGTGGATAAATATATATATATATATATATATATACTTCATTGGTGCCGCCGATTGCAACCAAAAAGTGAGGTCTATATCTGCGTGTTATAACAGTCCTGTGTACAAACTTTCAACGTTCTGAGGCTACTCGTTGATTTATGCGACTCGTACGGACAGACACCATGGAAAAAATCTCTCCTGAATCTATTTTAAATCAGTTTTATAATTCGTTTGGGAAAAATGTTATAGCAGTCCTATAATACAAAATTTCGAAGTTCTGTGGCTACTCGTTTTTGAGTTATGCGAGATACATACGTACAGACGCCACGAAAAAAATCTTTTCTAAGTGCATTTTAAATCTGTTGTATAATTCGTTTCTAGAAAAAGAGTCGTTTATTTCCTCTTTACGTACAGATGTTCCGCAAAAAATCGTTAAATTGCATTCGATAGCCGTCAAAACACATATTTTCGTTGAAATATTATACCTGGAATTTATCGTGATTACAATATTCCCTTTACTTCGTACAAGGAAGTAAAAAAAATAGTAGATTGTTATTTCTTGCAATGACAGGAATATTCCAAACTGATGAGACCAAGACAAAGTCAATAGTCAAAGAATCAGATGCCTGAAGTACGTTTAAAATGTTGTTAAATGTGTAAAACTTTAAATTAATGAACTTGAAATTTTGTATATTTTGCGCATAAGAAAAATTACGTAATTTCAAATACAGGTAGTTGATCAGCTGATGTAAAATACGATTGCAGTTCTTTCTATAGATACACAGCAATGAATAGAACGCTGATATCGATTTTCAAATATTATCTTACCTTAATCTTTAAAATGAAAATTTGATTAGACACAGTCATCTTTTCGGTACCCTCATTTAGTGACCAGTGATGGATTTTGTTTTCCTGAAGTAACTACAAAGAGATTAAAATAAGAAACAAAAATCGATGAGCGATCGATATCGTTCAAGTTTCTTTGACGTTTAATCGGTTAAGTATATGTAGTAGATCATAAATTACAGCTGCTACTGCACGTACTGTTTGTTCTCTAATGGGTTCTTTCACTTTTCACTTGCTGTTTTTAGTGCTTATGTATCATAAAAAATTCAATAAAAGTGCATTTAATCGGCAGCCATTTCCAACAGAGAAATGTTGCACAGAATTCATAAGTAGCTCAGTGGAAATTTCCGTAAATGTAGGAAAAAAACAACGGAAAAGGTGTTTGCGAGTTTGCATACAAAAATGTGTGATGATAATGATGCAGTTAAGATTCCGTAATGCACTATGAAACTTCGCTTAACCGAAATGTTCTAAATCAAAACCTAGCTTATCCGAGTTGGTGAAAGAGATTTAGACTCAGTAAAGCACCAAAACCATATATTTGATTTTTTTAACACGCTTATTTTCATTTGTTCGTTATTGAATGTAATTGCATGTTTTTTAGAATATAAACACGTGACTGCAGTACGTTACTATTAAAAATAGTTGACTGTAAAATCTTCGCAGTACAGTTGACGGTATTGTTTTGTAGTCGGGACCGGATTCAGGTATCGCCAAAATATGATGATTTGGCGTAAGATTCGAAGCATAAAAATAATCGTCAAAATATTTACGATACCGTAAATTGAAGAAAAATCATAACATAACAGACATTCCTAAAATTACATATTTTTAATGCAAAGTAAAGAGCTTTCCCAACAATTCAGGGAGAAAAAAACTGTTAGCGAGCTATAATTAACGCGGAGTTATGAAACTGCGGATATCATTCAAAATGTCTGAAAACATTTGCGGTTTATGACGGTTTTGTAGGCTACTTTACTCAATTAAATAAAAATCAAATTGGATACGGTCAGTGCTGCGTTGACCGCCATTTTGCATTGCCCCATAACCTTTATGATTTATGAATTATTTATCATTTATGGTAACCTGTTGTTGACTAATGCTTACTTGTCTGACGTATAATCAGCCCAAGCCTACGAAATTCCTTCGTGGCAAAGAGCACAAGATTATGCCTGTCGTTGTGAACAGCCTTGAACACCTTACAGGTTACAGTCCGATTTAGCACAGTTCTGCCCTCCCCCCAGTTTTGATAGAGAGCAGTCAGGGTGGACAGGTTCGAGAGTCTCCCTCCCCTCTTCCCCTACCACCAGCAGTGGCATCAATAATATTGTCTTCAATAGCTTTAAGCAAAGTTCTGGGTGAGCGGTTAGACACAACAACTAAAAAACCTGCTTTTGTTACTCGGCAAATTCCGCCGTACAACCACTGAGGCAGAAGGACATGACCAACTTTTTTTTCTTCGGGAAAACACTTTCGTCGACTTTGACAATATTACCAGTGCCGCCTGTTTTAACTGACGGCCAACATTTAATGTATGGCCTTAGACATCTCTTATGTTACCTTTTACATCATCAGAATATTCCTATCAAGTTGATACTGATCAAATTCAAGGGCATTCTAAACACTATGTATAAATGAAACGGATTGCCCTTAAGAAACTGATTCTCGATACTTCAAAACAATTCGGGGAACGTAGTCCTTTTTTTTCTCAGTATATTATATCTTAGCATCTCCATTTCAGTGTTTCCTTCGAAATGAAGTAGACCTTCATTTTATGGTTTTTCAAACACTTTTTTTCATAGTGAGAAACTCCTCGTTCCTGAAGGATTGTATGTAAGATGTTTCAGCATTAGGTAAATTCTAAAACTTCATGGGCATGGTAACCGTTACATCTTTAGAAAATATATTCTAGTTGCCAGTTTTGAAAAGGCATCCATTTGCGTCTTAAAAAAGTAAATAAAATTTACCTTTTTTTTTTAAAAAGAGTAAACATTGACGACATCATATGAACCAATGTCTTTGGCGAGTTTAGCAGAACATTTGGCGACGACTCCGCTCCCGTTAACAGAAAACTACCGAATTTACTTTCAAAGATCTGGTTACTTGTTCTTTCTAAACAAATATCAAATGTAGTAATTTGTTTTTATTTTAACTTAATTTATAAATCAATACAATATATGTTCCCTTAAAATCTATTATGTTTATTTCGATGAAAGTGTATGATGTGTAGGTTGCTTTTTATGTTTGAGAATTATATATATTTACCAATGGCGGGCCACTACTAAGGCCAGACATGGTGGTCACTTTATTATGGAGACATCTAATAGGTGGGCCACCTTTGCCTCCTATGAAGGGATGGACACTTACAACCATGCCTTCTCCGGGATTCGAACCCGAGCCCTTTGGTATCGCAGTCGGATCCTCTAATCACTATACCGTCTGGGCGGCTGTTTGAGAATATAAAATTTATAAATATTAATGACTAAGCTATTACCTTACACAATTTATTTCCTTACTTTAGTCTAACTGAATGAAATGATAATGATTTAAAAGCATGCATTATTTTTATATCAGTATGAATCTATGTGTTAGATTAATTTTAGTTTGTGGGTAATAAGTCACTAGTTTTGCTTAAAGGAAATAAAAATGTTTGATTAGTTTAATTTGAGTATTGAGCTTAGTTTGATTGGAGTAAAAATGAGTTTTATTTGAGTAAAAATGAATTTCATTTAAGTTTTTCATTAGTTTAATTTGAAAGCGATAAAACAAGATTAAGCGTTTTGTGTAAAAATCCATGAAATTAAAAATTATTCTTAGTTAGATTGTAAAGCATCTATTATATAGGTAAAAAATTCTCATGTTAAACCTTTTCTAGCAACCTCCATTTTATATTTTCTTTCCAGAAATCAAAAGTTTTGAGTTTTTAGAAATAAGAAACTTTATAAAATATAACAGTTAAAATTACACTTTGCTTAATTTCACTAGAACTACTTGGGCTATTTCCTCATCTTCTCACAAAAATAATTATACAGGTTTTATCGTCTAAGCAAACGAAATAAGCTCACATGTATTCTCATTATTTATTGCCTTTGTACTGTATTATATAAATCTGTTGTATAATAATAAGCGGACGGCATTCACTATGGTTCTAAAACTGAGGGCAACGTTTGTTGCAGCCTTAAAGTAATTCATAGAATATTGGTCGCATTTTCTTGGCTTGCAAATAGACTAAAATATAATCTTGCTTCTCACAAAATCTATAAATAAAAATTTCAAGACAGCCGAAGAGGGAAACAAATAACATGCACATAGCTTCCTTCAAATCTATACCTTGCCTTTCTTCTTTTGTTGGCTGACATGAATAAATTCGATACATAGATCTTGCTATGTAATTTTGTCACCAATTTGTCAAGCAGAATTGGAAATGAAATACATCTCGCCTTATTTTTACGTTATTGTATCTGTTAGACCAAACATTTCGTATTTTCCTATTTTCAACTCAGAAAAAAAGAAGCATCTGAAATACTTTCATTTCGAAAGGAGAAAAAATATGAATATTTATTAGGAATTAAATATAAGCAAAAAATAATTTTTCACTCGGCTAATCTAGTTTCTTATAGAGGATAAATAGAATGCGTTATTTAGATGTTAATTACTTTGATTTTGAAATCTTATAAATCTTTTTTTAGAATAATGAAAGCAAATATTTCAAAACGAATTAGTTTTGCTTGGAGAGTGTGGCATCTAATTTGAATACTATCTTATAAAGTACCATCTTGTCTCGAAGATATGATTTTTGTTTCCTCTTTGAAATGCCCTTCTGAAAACCACACTTGTTTTATGTAAACCCTTTAAAAATCATAACCTCATGCTTCATGATCTAGCCTAAAATTTGGAAGCTTACTCATATCTATTTGGATTTGTTAAAAGAAAACATAATAAATTTGCACATTTAGTAAGCAGACACTTATTATGTTGCAGGATATAAATATAGAATTATTAAATAATATTTACAGAAAAGAAAAATGTATATTGTTGTAAGGAATTATCGCTTCCGTGCCGTCGTGGTGTAAGTGTTTAGTGTATCCAGTTAATAAGTAAGGATATTTGGTTTGAAACCTGGTAAGAGTAGAATTGGCTTTTCACATTTCTCGCTTAAAATCTTACTAGTTTCTACAGTAGAGTTCGAACTAAGGGGATGGTCAATGATTCATATCCACTTAAATTTTGCAGATTGAATCTTATGCTTTTTCAGAATTGGTTTTCAAATGAGACAGAAATAAGGAATTATCACGCCTTTCTGTATAAAACGTTAGCCCTTCTTTCTATTAAACGAAATAGCTGTGGTTCAAATTGTTACGAATTTTATATACATGTAAATAATCTTAGTGAAATTATACGTGAAATTGTAGTATTTTTTGTATATTGTAACGAGAAATGCTTGAAAGAGAAGAATCTCTGCCGAAAAAATAATACTACAGGAACACGTCTATTTAACATTGACGTCAATGGATATCTCGCTGAGATATCGCCAAGCTGGATATGTTTTTGGCGACTAATTTTGTACCAGATTCCGTGACCGTTTGGTGACATTTTCGTTTTGTCCATGTATAACTTTAATTGGTATTGTAATTGAACAACTGTAGTTGATCTCTATATTCATCCGGCCCTCAAATATATTTCAGTAATTTTAATAAATGGAAGGTACCAGAGATTTCTTGGCGGCAGGGGTAGAACTTTATAGGCTCGGAGAGAACACCAGTTCTCAGGTGTTTAATTCAGAATTGTTTAACTAAGTTCTCAGTTGTTTAACTCCAGAGCACTGAGATTATTGCGAGCTTTCCCTTTTAGATGCATTGCGCTGTGTTTAACGTTATATGCAAAGCCTTGGTGAGAACACTATTGATTTCTCAAGCTTCCTGATGTCATAAAATATAATGGCCTACAATGTTGTATCCAAAATGTTATAACCTATATTAATAAATGATAAACAGCTGAAGCTAAGCGACCGAGTTTTATTTTATATCAAAAGTGTCATGGAATACTTCCCTTTCTTATAAGTTAGCTACCTTGTTTTATTACTAATGGAAATATATCCCCATTTTGTTATCGAAAGTCATTTTACTGTAACAGAGTAGTTACAATCCAGTCTTCGTAACCCTTTTATAATCTATGTTGCTTGGGAAATTTTTAGTTTCAGAAGATTGAGGACTCTGTTGGAGGTTCTGTAAGGTATATAATTTATCGCTGAAAATAAACACTTCAGTGTTTAAATGAAAGAACGATTTAAAACTGCAAGGATTTATTTATTGTTATCTAACCAGTTATTTTATGTTATGTAACTTTACTGTTATTTTTCTTTTTCGTTTTCCTGCCAGTATACTAATTTTAGATCGCTCTTTCTGAGGTAGACTGAGATATTATTTAAAGGAAGGTTTTAGATTGTTTAATAAGATAGTGTTCCGCTTACTGAAGGCCACATTACTAATTGAAAATCTTCGATAGCAATCTGTATGCTGAAATGCGTTTCTCTGGCCATTAGTGCTTGTCACGCTGGTATAAGTTCGAGCCAACTTGCGCGGTATTCAGTGTAGGTAGCCTTTGGCTAACTTGCATTAGTTTCAATTAATTCATTTCTTTTGAGTTACGCTATAAATGCTGGCTGGTTCTGTAAGCATAAGAAGTGACTTCGGTTAAATTATTGAGTTCTTGATAAAAGGGTTTTTACACGCTTCTTACGTTCTCTGTCTTCGTAGTGGGTGTAGCGATAAGTGGCTTAGCTTGAGCTTAGATTTGCTTTTAGTTTATGCTTCCCAAGAAGATCTGACTCTACAAAAACAGTGTAATACTTCTTCATATATTAGTTCTTAATACGTTATTCTTTGTATGTTAGCTCAATTGTTACCTAATTATCTAAAAATATCCTCAAATGGTGCAACTTATAATACATTTATTTGTTTGTTTCATAATGTATTCAACTGACAGTTTTACCTACAAGTGAATCATTATAGTAATTTAATTCTTTTTACATTTATTATTATTATTAGTAGCAGCATCTGTCTATTTCCTGTCTCAGAACAGTATGATCGTTCGTTTGCTAACAAAACTGACATTTCTGGATTTTACAATTTGCAGACTTTGCACCTGACTTTTGCATTTTGCATTCAAAAATACGTATTTTATTTTTCTTGTAGCAGTGAAATAGGCTGATTATTCTAAAGTTGTACAAAAATATCATAAAAGATATCAATCATTATAAGAACTTAGTGTCATTATAACAAGTAATAGAAATCATTATAACAAATCAGTAAATTAAAACCCATATATCGTGAGTTTGCCTCATGCAACTTTTCAAGTTTGAGTATAACGTATGAGTCTATGAATGAATTCTTCTTTGCTTTTATATTATGTCAGCATTTCGTCGAAAAACGCTTTAAGGCCGTATTAATTTCAATGGTGCCTTTAAAACTGTTGTAAACACCATTCAACTGTTTCCTAAATGTATTCCTTTGATAAAATATTTCCTGAGCAAGTCGTATAGTCAAATATGTATAATGACTATAGCTCAGAAATATAGCTATAGTCAAACAAGCATTCACATTTTTCAAATCGTTCTGTTACGCACCCTTTAAAGGACTTATTTCTTATTTTTTTTGTTATTGTTTCAACGAAGGGTCATACTGCCGAACATTTGGTAAGAACACTCGGTACGAATACACTAAAACACATTTCCAACCAATTACAAATTTTCCAAGACTTAACATTCTGTTAAGATTAAAATTTTTTAAATCATCAAACACATTGATGGGTCCAGGTGTATAACAATGTACATTAAATTAGTTACTAGGTTGTATTTTGTTCTTGTCTGTTTATCTGTTTATTTAAGCAAAGAACTGAAATGATCTTGAGACAGTTTTGTTTTTCATTGAGTCTGTTGAAAATTGATGAATGAGTTTTCTAATGAGAATTGAATACGACAGTAAAAGCAGCTGTGGTCGATAAACTGTAAATGAAAAACATAATTGTAGTTTATATGATTTTGACCCGAATGGTTGCCATTATTGCATCGCCAATGGGAAGATTAGCAGAGTGATCTTATTTGCAGCAGATCCAAGGATTAATTATTTCGGAGTAACTAGGCTTTAGCACCTTCTACCTCCACATCGTACAAAAAGAATAACAAGCAGAATCAGGATAGGATACATAATAGACGTTAAGAAAGATTGCTAAAGAAGAAGTCAATATGAGGCAGAACGTTTAAGGAGAAGAAAGAAAAACTTTAAAAAATATTAAAAGTTCTAAGAAAATTTAATAGCGACTAGCGATCTTCAATCTCGAGACCTTTTAGTCTCGAATATAACACGCTGAGCTAGGAAAAGGTAATTTTTTTCTTTTTTCAATTTAAATTTCTCATACATTTTTTTCGATATTTTATAATTTTTAACATACTGCAGAAGATGGTGAATTTCTCAGTTTTCTGGGTGGGATCTCGGAAAACATGTTATTCCAAAATTATATTCGATTTAACAAATTACTGACATATCTTCTAAATATCCATTAATTATCTAAGGTACTGTGCCTGTAGCATATGCCAGTAATTCTGCCATACTTAACATTTACCAATTGTTGGTATTATGATCGATGTAGGACAACGAAAAAACCAGTCACCATTATGCGTACTTCCTCGATTTAATGTTATTACACCAGCCTTAGCCCACTAGCAACCAAACGGCCAAATTGCTGAAGACGGATAGTTCGATCCAGCTTCAGATCCCAACAAATGGGCTGGCTGCATGAGAAGTTTCAAAGATTTTCTTAAGTTTAACGTAAATATGAGCCAACATCCCTTGTAATGGCCTTCACGAAGGCAGTCTTCCTCTTAGATTGATAGCCCTTGTGTGATTTGCCCTTATCTAGTCCAATACAATTCATTAGGATGAAGGAAATTGGAGGAAATATTGTTTTAACTATTTAAAAAGTAACATGTATTTTATTAGTTTTCATAAATATTTGCAACTATTCTATCATTTTCTAAAATGGCAAATTAAGCGCAACAACCCTTCTAGCAATAATTTTGCTTTATTGTAATTTCAATTATAGGAAAAGACGTTATGTTTTGAAGCTTTTTAAAATAAACGTAAAAGAGTAATAACTTTTAAGAAATCTCCGTCATGACAGGACTCGCTACTACGATATTTTGCGTTCTTTGTTGGCCTATATCAAGGTAAAATTCAAAATATTTTACAATTAAAATTTAAATCGAGCTTTATTATTAAGAATTGTTACTACAATTTAACATTTAAACTTGCATTATTCTTTCAACATTATTTCTTTCAATATTAAACTGGTAAGTGAATCAAGTAGATTCATGATTTATACTTTGAATCTCAAGCTTAAACAGAGTATGTAACATACTTTATGTTAATTAATCAGTTATTATGATTTTGGTCTCTACTATGACTTCTTCCTTCTGTATTCCTCGCCAGAGTACAAATTCGAAAGAGTTTTCTGGCACTTTCGCAGTTATTATTATTTTTGAAGAACTGCAAATTGGAATAAAAGATATCAGCATTAATCTCATTATGAAAATCATATGTGATAGAATTATTAAATTTTTCTTCAGTTCTAGAAAATTTGTTATTAAAACTACTATTAGCTTATTTCTGAATTTTAAAACTAATGTCTTCAATTCCGCTCTAACCGCTCAAAAAACATTCAGGGTTTTGCTAGAACATTACTTAAAAATTTAATTAATTTTTTAATCTGCAAATTCTACACTTTATGGTAAAGATTTTTTTCCTTAACGAACTTGTTTACAAGACAGTATGTGCTTACACAGCTCCTTAGATTAAGAATAGTTTGAATTAAGGATTCTGTCAAATATCCTTTATTTAAGAGAATGTTTTCAAATTGCCAAAATTAGAGATTAAGTTTTTTAAGCCAATCTTAAACTAGTATTTTACCAGATGGATGCGAGACAACCTAGGTTAAATGTGGTGTCTTTGTTCGTTATATTATGGATTACTATGATAATGCAAAAATGATTTCCTGAACAGAAAGCTTAAATCTGATTAAGAACAATTCTAGGGAATACTGAGAAAAATGTCACTTCAATTAACAATGATTTCTTTGAAATGTTAATGACTGAGCCCATTCTATTCTGACTGAGCCCTGAGAAACTATTCTAGTGTCACAGAAGTTTTATATATCATTTTCATTTAGGTCAGAAACTCACATATTGTTTTCTCGGCAGCTTATTTGGATTTTTAATAGTTCAGTTAATAATATTTATTTCAGAATGCTAAAATCTTAGGTCAGTGAAAGCTAATTTAGCACTCCAATCTAGAACTAAATCAATATTCTGTTAAAACATAATTCATTTGTGTTCATTCAACGGTCCAGTAAGCCTTGTTGAAGTACATAGAAGATTATAAGAAAGAAAAAAATTAAGCATTATCATGTCCCTATTTATTTTTCGAGTTTTTGGGAAGACTGAAAAGCATAAAGTTGTTGAGTTTCGTTTTCGTAAACCTTAAGAGAAAAATTTTAAGATATCAAGTTTTGTAAGCATTTTCACTGTAGCTAAAATAGATTGTGCACTGGAAAGTATTGGGCCTGTACACGATCAATTTCAGCTAGAGTAAAAGGGCTTCTCTCCAGCTGTGTCCAGAAAAGTCAATATAACATTGTTGAAAAAATAGAAAAATCAATGCCTTAACTACCTCATCGCCAGAACTGAAGAAAACGTTTGACGGACGGAAGAAAATGTGCTTTGAACAGAAGCTTATTTGTCACATATTAACTGAAATTATATCCGCTGTTCAATATATTGTCTGAATCATCTGCACCATATGAAATGAGAATATACTGGCATTATAACTCTTAGCCCAATTTCATTTATTTTAACAAATAAATTTCCGTAGGATATCATTACAATTTGTTCCCAGAAATTTTCGAACTGAATATTTTGATTGCTTTCAAGAGTAAATGTACTCTGAACTCTCGTTTTGTGTGGGTTTGAAAAGGGTGTCGGTTCGGATGCACCTCACTATAAGCTGTGATTCTCATTCCAAAGCCTTCGAGTCAAACGAAGCGTTTAATGTTCATCCTCGCCTAGAAAAATCGATATCTTTTATCTAAAAGTAAAGTTCTACTGAAGATGAAGTAATAGTATCATTCCTTGCTGAAATTATCTTGGATATTCGATGGCTTCAAGTGTGGATAGCGAAAATATGTGAACTTTGAGTGGTACAGAATTTAATCATTCCAAGACTTTTAATATACGGTCACACGAAAGGATTCAGTAAGAGCAAGTATAACGGAAATATATATAAAATTGCGAGAATCACTTACAACTCCGCAAGAAAGCTGCAAATAAGTCGTTAGATCATAGAGTTGAGTAAATTAAATACATGACAACACGGCTTTGCATAGTTTTTGACACCCAGTCTTAAGGAATGTGATCATGATTCACAGAAAACGAACTACAGACATCGTTAAATTAGTGCACTCTTACTTAGTATGATTCATGCAAACTGACTGACTGCACAGGAAAGAAATGCACATGCCCCAAAAAGAACTAATTTCACTTGATTTGCATGCAACAGTAGATACTCACTGTACGTAAAGATAAATCCTTATAGCGCAGCTTACCATGTACCTAAGAGAACAACATATCATAGTTCGGATCTGTTTTCCTAGGTGGTGATAAACATGCTCGAACGGAGACAGCTACAGTGATATGAGTAGTCAAGGCAAGCCATTCATCCAAAGCTTGTAAATCAATCCCATTTACACTGTGACTGTGTGCTTGTACATTATTCTACCAAAAGTATCTATCTTTCATGTACGGGAATGATACTGGGAGTAACTATGTCATTTGCATATCAGCGACTAGCTTGACTGGCCAACGTAAACACTCCACCCATAAAAATGGAACAGTCTGAGAATCATAAGATATGGCACCTTGCGTCACAATACCTGGTAAAAGACTCGTGCTGCATTGGGCAATATGGACATCATGAACGTCTTCCCGAAAACGCTACCATTCCAATACTGGAGCATCATCGATATCAAAACAGATTTTTGTACCAGCGAAACTTGTTCAGGCGAATTTTTTTAATTGGATGTATACAACTGTTCGATCGTTGTGCACAGAGGCACATCTACATGACCATGCCTTGGGGCATGGTCATGTAGAATTGCCTTGGGGTCATGTAGAATTGCCTTGGGGCAGAAATGCTGATAACGTTCAGTTCTCGGTATGCCCGAATATGTATTACGATGGTTGGTAATGCTTTCACGAGCAACAAAATTATCTTTCTTTTAATTTATTAATCGTGGACGATTTGAATGCACAAGACTGTTCTGTATATTCTTCATTGGGCTCCTTGATCTGTTAGTGAGGCTGACTGCCATAGTGATGAGCTCGGGTTTGAATCCCGGAGAAAGCACGGATGTTTGTAAATGTATACTATCTGTGACGCATAGGGACCCTCTAAATATTGGCAAGCCGAATGTTCACTCGAACAATTTGGTGATAGGGGAAGAGGGGTAGAAGACACTCAGGCTGTCCCCTAAGAGGTTGTCTTTCATAATTTTGGTGGAGAATTAGTTTGAAGTAACTATAGCTCTAGAACCAATAGTGGTCTTCTGGTGTCTCTCCAACTTGTAACTGTACCTTCTTATAAGTGTGCTCTTCACTGTCCGGCGGCACACAACATGAACTTCTGCTTATGTCTCACCCTATTTCAGTGATAACGCAATTATATGTGATCAATAGCTTTGGAAACGCCATCAACGAATCTTTATCCATTTGTTTTCAACTCATGAAATACCCTGAGGTGACGCTGTAGAAAAATCGAAATGATCAGGATGAGCGCGAAAATAAGACCAGACACCATGGATGTCTTGTATCTGAGACCTCTAAGCTATGTCATATCCCGCATGTGTCTTGGTCCAATGGAGAGTGATATTCAGATGCGTGCTGTTGCGAAGTAATTGTTGTATGGACCTTACTGGTTGTGAAGAATGTGAGGAATGTGAAGGTCGGTTTTAACGCAGATTGGCTGTCTGAGATTATTTGTATAATTTGGAGATTCTGTGTAATGGTATAGCGGAGTGCTTGATCCAAGGCTAAGGCCTCTGCCTGGAAGACACTCTTATGTTCCAATAAGTGATATGTCTGTATATAGTTGGTGAGATTGTCTAGGGCACTTCCTATACCTGCATCAAAATTAGAGCCATCTGTGAAGATGGCTGAGATCAGCTCTGAGTCGCTGTGCTATGTCACTATGATGTCTTCTGCTCTGTCTACTGAATAGGGGTGGGATGCAGTACATCATAGGTCAAACTCTGTAGGGCCGAATGTGGAGCCATGGTAGGTAATTTTCTGTTGCAGATGGAGTAACTTCGCTAGCACTGCCTCTTGCTCAACATACATTTGGAGTAGAAGCAGGCTGGCTAAAACGTTGAGCGCATCTGTGATGGTAGTTCGGAAGGCTGTGGTTATGGAGAGAGCAAATGGCCATTGTACTGAGAGTAACCTGTTTAACATCCGGGCTCCTCCAATTGGTAACCCCGGGGATGGCAGCAGTGTAGGTAACCATTTTTTCAATTACTGTTTTTATACAGTAATTTTTGGAAGTGAGGGTTCTTTCCCCAAGTGGCACCCTGCAGCTGACGTATTTTGTTTGCAATGGCTTGAGTTTCTGTTTTAAGGTATGCTATATAAAGTATTTTACAGCAAAATTTAAAGCAAACTGTAGAAGTATAACTGAACTGCTTAATTAAAGTATAAAACTGGCACATTTTAGGCATCTTACGTTTTTACCATTGAATACATTTTCTTGCTTTCTTCTTAGAGCATTGGTAAAATTTAGAATATATTCTTGAAATAACTTTCACCAAATATTTAAGTTTTCAAGATGTTTGCTGAATCTCGTTCATTCAACATATCAAAGTGGCATATGCGGTTTATATCAGATCTTTATTTTTATAAACTTAGTTATGTGACCTATTTTTAATACTTGTTTTAAAATAATTCTTTATTAACGTCTCTTTATTAGATCCTTTGTTAAAATAATTCTTTATTAAAATTAAGATCTCCATGTACACCTGCTATAAATATTCCGGTAGAAAATAGCATCGGAAGTCGAGTACCTCATTGTTTATTTTAATCTAGCATCGTGATATTGATTGTTGAATTTTTATCTCCTAGCAACATCTTAATATCGATTGTTTACGTTATTATACTATCGTAAGATTTCTTAATTACCTTGAACTCATTCATTTGTTGTTTTCTATAAACGTTCAGCAGATAGCGGTCCTTGCAGAAACAGCAAACACAAAACTTTTGTCAATTTTTATACTTAGAATGAGATCTGAGTATTCTTCGTAAGTATTAATCTGTGATTAATTCAGACTGTTAAATTTTGAGGTATCATTCGGAAAGAAATGCTCGAATTTATAAAATATGAGATTAATTACAAAAGTGCCATTTAGTTTGTTTATATGGTAGAACTCAAAATGCAATATATTCTTTAATTTAAAATCCATAAATATCAGCAAATAGAAAGACACTGAATTAGTTAAGAGTTGTACTGTATATTCTGTTTAATTATCAATTAAACATGTCATAGTCAAGAATTATATTTTTTTGCATTGTAAATTTAATTTCATCCATAAATAAATCTAATTTTCAGATAAATTTTCTTCAGTTGCTGTCATTTTTCAGTTTATAACAGATAAGATTCTGAATATAATTTAAATATTTTGTTTGTTCTTAATCTACTAAAAAAGAAAATAAAATGCCAGTTCTCTCCGCTGTTCTTTACGTTTAGTTTATATTTGATTTCGATTTGCTTACCTCATACATTACATACCTTTCTTTACAAATCCAAGATTCCTGAAAGCTTAATCGTATTCAATTGATTGAAAAGATTCTAAAAAAAAGCATAAAAAATTAAGTATATTATTTATTAAAATTTTGAAATTTGGAACTGAGATCTCATAAGCTGATGGAGTAAATACCTACATAAAAAGAAATAAGGTTAAAGAAACATACATTTAAGTGAAACAGTACTTTCATGATCGTCTGAGATTTTGTTTATTTTAGAGTCTAATAATTCTACACTGTTTTACTTAATGTTTAAATTATATATAACACATTTTTCAAGAGCAAATTTCGGTTTAACTTTGCCATTCAGATTCTTTAGTGTTGCAAGAAAAGGTCTGATCTATGTCAATTAATTTTCTAGAGTCACTATTTTTGAAACGTACATTTAGAATGTGCACTGACATAACAGTTCTTCGAAAATTAGTATATTTTACAAGAATACCAAAGATCGCAATGCTCATTTAAGTTTGCATGGAATTATATTTTTTCGTATGTTTTACTTTAGAATCAAATGCGTTGTTTTCCCTTTAAAATAAAGCTTGCAAAAAGTGCAATATGTAGTGTGCTTCATTTAAAAAGTCTGATGTGGATATCACATGACTTCCTTGTACGGCATATTAAATTATACACATATTTTGCTGAATTTCATTTAAATGTATTTCCTCGAATTTCATAGGAGATCTATTTCTCATTCGATGAATTGAGTTCTTCCTACGAGGTGAAGCAAAAATAGGTAAAACTCAGAACATCTTCGTTAAATATTGTGAGAAACCTAATACCCGAATATAATAAAAAACAGTTAGAAAACAATATTTGCTATTAAAATTAGTGTTTCTAGACCAAAACAAGCAATTCAGCCAACAGAACAAAATTTTCGATGCATAAAAACTTAAGGTAACTATCGGTCCCACTGGGCATAAGGCACTAAAACTGGTGCACCAGATTGTAGAGTCATTAGGTTGGGAAGCTGGAGATGTGAAAAATGAGCAATGTTCTCGTCGGAAGTCGAACCAGGGACCTCTGGAATACGTGTCGAGAGTGCTGACCACTACACCACGAAGGTATACGAAGAAGGCAGGAGAAATACCTTATAAGCTGACTTAATTCGCTACACAACTAAGATTTACAAACATAAAAAAATATTCGCCACGTTAGGCATAGTGTAATTTGCACTTTTAAGTTGTTGAAAATTCAATAATTGTTATATGCAGCAACCAAAACATATGAACATCATAATTCAATCACTTTAAAAACAAAAACCGCACAGTTTTCTAGCATATAAGGATAAAAAAACAGAGCTTATCTACCCGGGTAAGAAAGTGTGTATTTATATGTGGGGCGGCCGAGTACAGTAAAAAAGGGAGATGCAAAACCAAATGTTATAACAGACTCAGATATAATATTTCAACGTTCTACAGCTAATCGGTTTTCATTTCTGCGAAATACATAGGTACGTAGGTACAGACTTCACAAAATGTCGCTTCTGAATAAATTTTAATTCCATTATATTTTCTTTACTTCGTACAAGGAAGTGAAAATGGAACAGTAACTTGAAACTATTTCTTTTCCCCCCAAAATTAAAAAAATGAATTAGCAATTTAAATAGTTTAGATACTCATAAAAAGAAGATTTTTTCAAAATACTCTATTTATTTGAGTTTAAATATTGCAGGTAAATCCTCATTTATTTCCTAATTTATTTCAGATAAATATACTACGAAAAAATAAATATTACTGAAATTAAAATATAACCGAAGAGGTCGTTTAAAATTTAAAGATCGTGTGGTATATATTTCCACTTAACTGCTTGATAGTTAATTAGTCATCGGTAGATGATCAAACTCATATTTTGTAACCGAAAGCATTGTGCAGGATGCATCGTATGGGTTGAGTGGAAGTCGTATCTAATCACTTCTGCAACTCAGCTAATCACTATCTGGAAGTGTTCTAACAGCTATAGAAGCGCAGGTATAAAATTTTGCTTCTGATATTTCCAAAAATGCTTGGAATCCTTTCTAAAGCATTTTTCTGATTATTGTTTTAGGAAGAATAAATAGGTAATAAAAAGTATAAGAAGAAAAGTCTACGGCATTAAACAGTTCAGACAAGCAGACTCCAGCATGGTCGCTGAGGATACGAATCATAGCAATATTTATTGGTAGTTCTTGTTCTTGGTTATAACAGTTAATAGATGGTTATACGTGAAACTTTTGCAGCAAAAACTTCTCTGAGAAAGCAATGCAAGAAGAAAACTTCTTCGTACGAAGCATCTTGATTAGGAAAAAAGCAAGGAGAAAAATTTCGAAGTTTTAAATCATAATGCACATCACAGGAAAAAAAATGAAGAAATGTGGCAACTTCAAAACACTGTAGTTATGCCACATTATTTTTATGTCAAATATCTTCTTTTGCGTGAAACATATTTTTTGCGAACCCTGCATTACTTTAATGCAGCAAACTTTCTTTAAGACGACCGCCTACGGTGTTAGATGATTTTGGTCCTCTGCGGAGGTTAACTTATAGAGGTGATGCTTAAAGATGGTAATGGATTTTTTTTTAGAAATGTTTGTCATCTGAAACTACGAGTGGTTGCTGTAAAGAGGGTTCACTGTACTCAGTATTATAAAAGATGACGGTAAAGTGCTGTCCGGCCCGTCTTCCGTTACCTGTCACCTTTCCTCAAAATAATGTTATTCTCTCAAAAATTATGTTTCTGGACTTGGCCCAATGTGGCTTGGCCCATATTGGCTTAACAGAAATAATGTTAACATTTGATATCAAACATGGTATCCTACGTTCGAAACTTTGGAACGTGTTAAACGCATAAAAGGCATACTTGTACGATGCTTCTTGCATTCGATGCTTTGTAGCTGTTTTAGTTTTTACCATGATGTTTTGTAACAGCTAAATTGATTCATCTCTTTGTTTTTTACTGCAAAGTTTTGCACCACGATTGTTCAGAATTACGAAATTTTCTCCAAGCTTTTCTTTTGCTGCGATGTTTTGCGCGACGATATTTTCTTCTTGTGCTGTTTTCTCTGCGATATTAAAAGCAAAGATCGAATCTTTGGGCTGAGCACACGGCTATCCCTCGGATGTACTGAAACTACTAGTTGAGTCTTCAGTCTTGCATATAGAAGCTTGGTTTCGGAACAAAATCATAACCTAAACTATAGCCTTAACCGAATTAATTTGGTACGAGAAACTCCTACATCTTTATGGGAACCCTAGAACAGATAATCACTTCAGACTTCTCGGACAAACTCCGGGGCTATCATGGAATTAAGAAGGTTAAGTCCAAAATGCTTGTTCGCCATTTTTCGTGACATCATTCTTCAGCTTGCTGATATATGAAGGAACAAGATTTTGCAACAATCATGTAAGCTATTGGAGAATACCTTTTGTTCCATTAAAATTAAATAAAGAGCTTAGTAATAATTTAACCATTTACTTCACACATTACTTAAATGACTCAAATTTTAAAGTCATCAGTTTTTTTAAGAAACACATTTCATTTTGAGAGATATTTTGATTAAAGCTGGAATTAAGCCACACTCATGAATGACGTAGATACTTTTTAAATCCTATTTCAGGATACAACATATTTTTTTTTTCTCTTTGGAGAACTGCGTGAGAACTAACTATCCTTCTAATGTATTATGGGTTACAATCAAAGTTTTATTTAGACCAAAGTGAAAATAATCAAAGTGGAGGTTTCTTAGGTGAAAAGAATATACAAAATATTTACTTAGGCATTGTATATTCATGCAATTTATAATTCTACTTCAGAAACCATTCTCTTACATTTCGATCAATAAATAATTTTAATTAAAAATTATAAACAAAAAGAAAACACTTTCTGAACCACAGGCTTTTAATTAAAGGCACGTAAAAAATAACATTTTTAGCGTTTAGGAATTACTTTTATCCGCAACAGTTCGTAATTTAATTGACCGTAATCCGGCATAAACGCTTCATTAAATAAATTATAATATTTCACTAAATCATCCATTAAAAGTAAATTGCCCAGGCTTAAATATAAATCAAATGTATAGTCGTTCATTTTTGTTGCAGATTGTCTTCTATCAAAATTCACAAGTAATGAAAGTAACTTTTAAAAAGCTAAACAGAAGGTACACTTTAAAGTGAGGATTAAGTATACACTGGAACAAGGAATAAACATTGTTGAAACTTCATTAAACTGTTAATAGTACTTTTCATTTAGTGATAATACGAGTTATTATATATTAATGTGTTTTTATACTGCCTTCCTGTTAATCGAGATTTTTGCTCACTTTAATCTATATTTTCAGTTAACAGAGGATGTTATATGAGATAAATAGGAAGTTAATTGTATTTCCATATTAAATTCGAATAATATTGTTCATCGCGGCGCATAAGACTACGTTACAATGAAAGAATACTTCATTTAAGAGAAAGATAATATAAAATATCTGATGTGTATCCTTGCTGCACTTCATTTAAACATATTTCTTCGAATTTCATTAGACATATATTTCTTATTCAATCAATTCAGCTCTCACTTCGCAGCAAGGCAAAAATGCACAAAAGCTCAAAAATATGTCAATAAAAATTGTAAATTATAGCAAAATCTAATTCACCAAATACAGTTAAAACAGTTAAAAAAATGCTTAGAATCAAAATAAAAGTTTCTACGGAGGAAAAATACCAATTCGGCAAACAGGTTGGTGCACTTAGGTGAAAGTTTTTGTTCATCCTCACAGACTTGATTCACTCTTGTAATAAGAGTTTCAAATCTAAACAAATAGCAGCCTCATTAGGCCTAGCGCTACTTTAATTTTTAAATTGTTGATAATTCTACAACTATTTCATGCAGATTAACTAATGGTACAAAAGTCATAAACAGAACTTCATTCAGAAGAAAACATCATTCAATCCCTTTTAAAGCAAAAAATTCACAAGTTACTAAAGAATAAAACAAGTGAGCTCACTGAGCCAGGTAACAGAGTGGGAATATACACACACACGCATATATATATACAAAAAGTTTTCTTTAATAAAAAAATATAATCATGCCAAGTATTTTCACTCATTAAGCGGCTGAATCTGTTTAGAATTTACCTTTTCACTAAAGTATTTTATATTTTCTCTTACGTTTATTTCGCTTTATGGATTAGTTTTCAACTATTTTGGTAGAAGTCTCTTTGTTTCAAGATAAAATTTTTATTTCTGATATTACTTTTTCCCTTGCTTTGGGGAGGGGCCAGATATTTCGAGCGAACTATTATAATTGAAATACATTGGAATGGTTCATCAGTTAATTATGTATACAGAAAAAAAAACAAAGATTTCTTAATGAAGCGTCTTAATTGATTTCAATGTTTCCTCCTGCTGATGACGTGGCATTGAAGTTAATTGAATTCCTCTTCTTTTATATTTATTTTTCATTAGTTTTTTTAAGCTGGGTTGTGCTTGTTTGACGTATTTTAGTTTCAACATTTTTTAAATTCATTTTGTATATTTATATGATTTTTTAAAATTTACTGCTTATGAATTTCAATTTTTGGTTTTTCTGTAAAATTGGTTCTAATTTCTTACTTTATATATATATATATATATATTAATGCGCAGTCGCGTGATGCCAGAGGGACAAGACGGGAAGAAGATGTTGATTGAAACCAAGTTCAGCTAATTACCACCTTTATTTCAAGACACATTAGAATAGCTCTTCGTAGACAATATACTTCTCGATCATAAGCAATTGCAATATTTTCTTATATACACAGATTAACGGGAATACGACGCCAGTTTAGAACACGAGAAAGACAGTCAGAGTAGTATAAGGTTGATAGAGCGGCAGGAGCTAGGAAAAGAATGACGTAATTAACTTGCGAGCGGTATTTATAGCGAAGTAGATGCAGTTGCAAATACAAGTGATTGGTTAATTTTGTTTTTAATTTAATTTTTAAAGCGATGTTATATAACATGGAAGGATCTGGGAATTGGAAGAACAGATGAATTTAGGGGGAGAGCGTCAAATCTAGAATAGTTAATTTTGAGGTCGCCAACTATTCTTAAAGCTGCTATCGTGTTTTGTTAGATCTTATATATATATATATAATTCAATTTTCTAGGACTATTCGCTTTTGAAGTATGCGTGTTACATACGTACATGTTGTTAAAAGTCGCGAAAAAAATTTCTGTTGAATCATTTTAAATCTATTTTACAATCCCTTTTGGAAAAAAAAAGAGTCGGCACATACAGATGTCACGCAAAAACATTGTTCAAATAAATTCTAGAGCAATGCATTTTTGATATCCAAAATATTTCGCGATTACAATATTTCCTTTATTTCGCACAAGAATGCAAATAGGATAAAATAGCAAATCAACGACTTTGTATTTAGCTTGGATTTTATTCAAGACTATCGATTTAGATTGCAAACTGAGATTTCTTTGTTGTTGATGAAGAGGGATATGCACTTGTTTGACCTCAAAATTCATGCAATTTTGACCAAAATCTGCTCCAAATACAAGATTGTTGCTTTGCTGATTTTATATTTTACTTTGGCATGTTCCTGTTCTGTCTGAATGCAAGAAAAAATTTATCCTTAGAATTAGCACTTTTATTTCCTAGTAGTATGTTAATTCGGCCCTTTAATTTTAAGTATTGAAATATCAGATTTCCTTTCATATACAGAAATTGCTTCTATTTATTTCGATATGTGAACAAAGTAATTTTTGTTTCTTCCTGTTCCGCAGGGAATAAAGATGAGCGTAATATATTATATTTTGAGGATAAAGTTTCAGATGTGCCTGGATGGAGAAAGATATCGAACAATATTTTAATGGTTTAACTGATATAAATGTTGAGAATTATTCCTGCTTTTCATCTGATGAGTTTACAATGACTTACATCAAAAGAATTCTTTAAACATTTCAGCGAATTTTGAAATGCAGTTTCATAAATTTGAATTCAAGATATATAACTCATGTTTTTGAATTACGAGGAAATAAAGAGATTATTTTGTGCAAATTTAAATAAAAATTGCAACTTTGGAAAATCCAGATTATGTGTACCGCACACATAGAAATTTATTTGAAAAGAAGAGACCATTTTTAATGCGATGAATTTTATTTTAAATTAAGTTCCTTTAATTTCTGAGCTCCTGTCTGCCAGCCAGATGTGGTTTTAATTAAACCACGAAAGCACATGGTAAGCAACAAGACAATTCCTCAAAACTTTACAGGAAGGTTTAGGCTTAGATTTCACGAAATTTTGACAGACTTTTGTTTTCTCATTTTGCTGTTAACATTGCTTTATATCTGTTGGGAATTTAAATTTATTAATTACTTTTTGCGCATGATATCAAATATTCTGTAAAGGAATATGGTCTGAAATCTGCGTTGCGCAGGCGTTATGATTACATATGTGCTGTTATATAAAGCCTCCACTTTTTAAATAAAAGTTTTATGCTTGAAATCAGTGTACTGATGAAGTGTGTAATGCTGCCCACTTATGAGCTTTCTGTTTTAGGCTTTAAAATATTCAAGTACATAAATATTTTTATTTTGCTATTAAAAGAACGTAGGTTTTCAACACAGCAAGCGCTCATACGGCCTCAGAGCATCTGGTCATCTTCACCATGCTGATGGGGTAGGTTTTTTCGTTTGAAACTGACTACTGGTTTCATCGCACCATTTACTCCGATAACTCTAAAATGAATATTGAATTTAGTTTCATCTACATGATACAATCGAATTCTAGAAGTCTTTAGGCCTTTGAATATACGTTTTAATGAATAATCGTGTCTTACGATTCGCTTTGCTGAGAAATATACTTTTTTCTTTCCTTTCTGTCATGGCAGATATATTTTCGTAAAATACTTTTCAGAATTTCGGCATTTTCTAAATTGTTAAACATTCGTTGGTGAATGAAATCAGTTTGACTGCTCAGTAGAACTGCAAGTAGCATTTCTAACGGTACACGTTTTTTTCAAGTTCAGTGAAGTGTCATAGACCCTCTTCGTGGTTTGATTTCAGCAAAATGATGACATTCTGGAAATATATCGGGAACAATAGATTTGCTCATATTTTTCTCAGATGCTTTCAATGATTCCGATAAAAAATTATGAAATTTCTTATCCAGAAGTTTTCCGACTCATATTAAAAAATCTCTTCTACAACTTAAACTTTTATCTTTGCAAGATTAAGATCTTTCTTCTGAGCGTTTTTTAAGGAAACTCTCTCTCAGATCTCACTATTATGGTTGTTACTGCAATAATCCAATACGTTTCATCTTTAATACTTTCGTAATTGAGGACAAGTTGTGTATTGTAGTATATTTATTTACGCCGACTAATCGGGATAGTCGTTAGAAATCGGGCACTAAAGGGTGTGGTTTCGAATTCTGGAGAAGGAATGGATGTTTTTAATTTATAGTGGCTCTGCGGCATGGAGGCACTCTAAATATGCGACGAGCCGAAATTTCTCTCGACATGTTAGTGGTAGAGGAAGAGGGGTGAGAGACCCTGGTAACCGCCTTCTTCGGCGTGTTCTTTCTCAAAACTAGAGTGGAATTGATATAAAGACGGGCTGTCACCTACATGGTGCTCAAAACTCTTGACAACGACAGGCGCATTTCACTTTCTGCCACTATGAATGTCATGGACTTGCGCTAATCTTTGCCACACAAGTGAGATTATTTACAACAACAACATTTATTTATTTAGTGTTATAGAGTCTTTAGTATTTTTTGAAGCAGGAGTGGTGAAAAATGTGCAATGCTCTCTCCGGGGCTCGAGCTTAGACCTCTCGAATACGCAACCCTTACACCAGGAAAGCATGCTGGAAGGAAGAAGAAAATACCTTATAGTGTATTATAACTTTACTTTTCATAAAATGTGTAGCATGGTATTCAGATCCAGGAAACAATAAAAAGTAGTTTAGTTTTACAGAACTAGTTCTTTGTCATTGAATGTTTCAATTCTTAATATGCGCAGATACTTTATGGACTGACTGTATGTGGCCTTGTACTATAAACTCCCTCTACATGAACAATACAGTATTATAATCAGTGAAACGTTCCAGTAATGGGTTTAGAGTTTAATGCAAAGGAATGGAGAGTATGCTTCTCGAAACAAATCTTTGGTGAAATGTATTTGCATTTTCTATTATTTAAAGTACCATTCTATGAACTTGAAGTAATAATGAATGAATCATACACTTTTCATTCCATTACATTGCCCAAATTTTTGGTACTTTCTAATATTAGAAGATCCGAGAAGTCTTTTGAAGCGGAAACTGTTCTATTCTCGTCTTAATTTTACTATACATTTGCTTTCTCCTGGAGTTATTCTTTCAAAAAATTTCTTATAATTGTAAATATAAAAAGTATTAATTACCTTATGAGCTGCCAAAGACCACTTTGAGTTTTTAACAAGAAATTTTCGTGCTTCATTGCTCAAATGTAGCCATAAATTGAGTTAGAATAATTGGTAAATGTAATGGGTTATCATCAGCCACAGCATTTCTTGTTAACCGAAGAAACTCAAAAACAAAAATACACGCATATAAATTGCTTTCCGTGGAGAAAGAGGAATGGTTGTGTCCTCCGTTAAAAAAAACTCTGTCTAAATGAGGATTAATTTGTCTGGGTTTCTTCTCAAAGTGATCCATTAAATACATTTTTGTTTCATCTCAGTAGTATGACGTCCTATGTGTTTTAATCAGAAAATACTTCAAAAAAACCCTTTTCCTCTAATTTGAGTTATAAATTAGTATTTTAAATAAAACAAAAGGTAACTAAAATTGCGAAAAATTCAGACATATTAAGGGAAATATTATTAATCAAATGTGTTCCGTTAAGGAATATCATCTTCTTGAATTAAATTTAGCTTTATCATTTTTTCCCTAAGTCACACGTAAACTATTATCACAATTTCTTTTGCAAGGATAATAAATAAATACAGTAAGGAATAGATTTATTTACAAAATAAAAAAATCTGAGAGCTTTCAGATTCTATATTACGCCCAAAGGGGCGTTATTTTAACGTTTTGTGTATTATGTTTATTTATTAAATATCATGTTCTTCGCCCTTAAAACACAAAATTCAACTCAACAGCAATATCATAAAATAATTTGAAAAGAGCATATCATTAGAATTTTCGATACCCAGTCTCTCAAGCTTGAGATACAAATGTCTTTTTTTTTCGTACAGTGTTGCCATTGAACACTTTGAAATCGTTGAGTTTATTAATAAAAAATTAGTTAAAGTTTTACAAAACATGAAATAGATAATAAAACAAATTCCAGACGTGAGCTTCCAGAGGCGCATATTTGAGTGAAGCACTACGTAATTCAAATTTTATATCTCTAGATACAGTTGTTTTTTCACAGAGCAAGAAGCAAACATACAGTCATGCAGATTCTTCATTATTTAATTTCTGTAAATAAAATGTAGGGCTATAATATTTATTGGCAACAATTTAAAAAGTGAAACCCTGTTTATAGTGAAATAACGTAAAGTGCCAAAATGAAGTTAATAGCCCTTCTGGGGAAATTGCCCCTAGGGGCTAATAATTTGAAAACTGAAATAAAATTTAAATTAAAAAACATTGATTGTACTGAAAATGTTACTAGAAAGTTTTCCTTAAACGTTAAAGTTTAAATAGAAGTAATCCTATCTTCTCATATGATTATACTGCATTTTAGATTCAGAGAAAAGATTAAAACTTTATTTATTGGATCCAGCAGTCTTAGACATTTAACTTGAAGGTGACGACGAAGTGTTCATATGTAAGCTGATTCAGAGTATTTTAATAAGATTTCAATCAAATTCGTAATTGGAACTCCAAGTATGTAAACCTTATTGCTGAGCAATCCAAAGCCCTTCTAAAGTTATGCATAAGAGATTTAAAGACGAAGTAGACCCACTTACGCACGAATCTTTCATTTTATTGGATTTAGTGAAGAAGCAGATCTTAATTGTTCTTGTTGGTTATTCATGTGATAAATATGAAGAAAAATTCTTATAACGGAAAAAAGATATTTCATATTATGGCTATGTGTAGTTTTTTTTAAAAATTTATTTGATCGTGAATAAGCACCCGTGTTCGGAAGACAATTTCGATTAGTATATTTAGAATAATCCTAGCTAAACAACAAAGTGGTGTTATTAGAATCATAAATTATTTGAACTAAACTCTTTAAAAAAAACCAAAAAATTCTTATTTTGTTTCTATTCTTCAAGATACAAAACTTTATCAAAACGTAGCTATAAAAGCATGGCTATTGGGAATAATTGCCAGTTCATGATCTCTCCAGTAATCTCATGAATATGTATTCAAGTTCATTCGCAAGGATCTTTTTATTTCATTCGTATACAACACATATCCTGAAATGTAAGATTAGAATCAAGCCAAAAACTCATAAATTGCTCTTGTATGACCTGCACGTTCTGTTTGCAAGTAGGGCACGTTCTGCAAGGCAATCAGAATAAGCGGTTCTAAGACATGGACGACTTTCCATATTATTAAAAGTGAGCCAGAGGCTTTTTTGATGCCAGATTTCAATTTAGAAAGAAAAGGAATTTTCCACTGTAATCAATATTTTTAAAATTTTGCTATTATCATTTACTCAACCATTTATAAAATTTAAGGGTACGTGTTTGTTGTTCCAGAATAGTGGACTGTAAATTGACTTGCGATTACCACAGTAGGACTTTAGTAACTTCAGCGTCATAAACTTGACCGAATCCCTTTATTGGGTTTTCAAGCATCACGTTGGCTGAGGAACCGTGACAGAACACAGCAAAACATCTGCCTTGTTGGAACTCCAATAATTCTTAGCCACCTTGAAGCTGCATACGCTTGCTTAAAAACCCTAACAAATTTGTGTCTGCCTTCCTCCGCAGCTCAACGACTAGAAATACAATTTGCATAACAACAAACAAAGGGCTGACCTCTGTTTCCATGCACAAAGAAATATTTTAATAATCAACTTCTCTCCTCTCGTATCATAATTTCCTGCTCAAAATGGTAAATAAATTTATATAAATTCGCAGTAAATGTTTGGAATATAAAATTAAGAAAGATTTGAAGATGTCATGTTCCATGTAACATGGTATCTTTCGCAACCGCTGGTCTATCAAAAATGATCACTATACTATAAAAAATTTTAAAAAAAATAAAGTTTCGTGTAAACATTGTGTACTCAAAATCATCAAATGTGCTGCTTTTAATAATTTTGGATCATAGGCAATATAAATTTTCTAATACATACGTATGTATGATGGCTACGTCATATAAATTATATGTATACTACTCTTGTAGTATTCTGCCATTATTGTTTTTTCATTTCTAAAGAAACTAATACTAAAAAAAGAAATTAGAGGAAAAGTTTGAATAAAACACATATGCTTGACATAAATAATGTTAAGAATTTCTGCATATGTGCACATAATTTTTGTGAAATTATATTTCAAATTCCATTTTTTTTTCATAATCTAACATGAAAATCCAAAGAAGCGAAGCTTTGCCGGATAAGTAAAAATTCAGAGGCAAGTCAATAAACATTGAGTAAATGCTTACCTCACCAAGTAGGCGACATATCGCGAAGGTGGTGAGGGTTATAGTGACAAATTATTCCGCAAAATGGAGCGAGAAATCGCCAAAAGTAGCTTAACTTGCCTACCATTTAGCGGCCATTTTGGTCCATTCCATGTGTTATTGTAATGGCTATTGTAATTGAATAACTGTAATTGATGCAAACGTTAGCTGTAGAATAGCCGTAACAAATGTAACTGTAAAAGTATGCAGCCCTCATATGCCTACCACTAATTTCGAGAAATGGAAGCTACTAGAAATCTCTCTGCGGTCGGGAGTAAATTATATAAGACCGGGAAGAGCAACAGTGTCTGAGTAATTGTAGTTTAGTTCAGCCTAAATTCGGATTATAGAAATATCTCCGTGTGAGCTTCGCTCGTTAAAGATGCACTATGCATTGCGTTCTGTTTAACTTAGTAGTTTAAAGTGTAATTGATTATATTCTGTGATACTGTGAAGAGTTGCAAGAGTATTTTTGTGGAAGTTTCCCAAATTGTTAATATTCCTTTTATTAAAATAAATTTTAATCAAGCTATCGTCGATTCTGTGTATATTAAATCTATTAAGAACTCCTACGCTTGCGACAATAATAAAAAGGATTTGAAGTTATATCTTTTATTCTTTAACACTAGTTTACCTGCTTTCCTTGGAAAGCAGATACAAAATATATTACCAAACGATATACCTGTAATAAAACTGATCCAACTGAAAATAAATTTCAAGTCGAGTTATTTGATCCCGATGATAAAATTGAATAAACGTACTGATGCAATCTAAGGAAAAAAACTATGATTTTCGTTTATCTCGGAGAGATTGAATTTTTTGGATTTCATTCAGTTGCATTCACCATTCTCTTAACGAATTGCTCTTGTTACTTTACTGCAATACTTTCTCTGAAAAGCAAGTAAAATCTTTGATCTTTTCCTCCATTCTTATGAGGGATTTTCGGAGAGAAGAATTTTGTATGGTGAAGCGAAAAGAAAAGTTTGAATAGAGGGCTCTTAGCGTAACATACTTCAGCTTTGGGATTTTCTTCCTGTTTCTTCCTGTTCTAAAGATTTTCAAAATCAAATAAAATATCGTCGTTCTTTAGAAGTATACGTATGACCAAATAACAATGACGATAATGAAAATAGTCGCAGATCGACACCGCAATTATTTGTATGTCCATAAACAATGTTTGTTGTTTCTTTTTCATGTAGTGCAAATTCGTAATGCTAAAATGTTTCTAGAGCAGCCTTTATTCTATCCAAAGAAAAAAAAAAGAACTACAGAAATCTAATACCCGGATATCTAAAGCAAAGCTCAATTTATTCGAATAGCGTACTAGCTATGTTCGGTTATTGGAATATGTAAAGCTAATTAACTCTATACGATTAGTAGGTGATGCTTTTGTGGAGGACGTTTTAAAGGAACTGGCTCGTGTTCACGTTACACATTGGAAAAACCTCATGCAGCACTTCTGCCCCTGTTGTTGCTACTTACGCTCAATTGTCTGAAAGTAACATCAGCCCAAGCCCACGAAATTCCTCATGGCAAGGAGTGCAAGACACGCCTATCGTTGGCAACAGCCTTGAGCACCTTACACGTGACGGTGCGATTTAGCTCAGTTCCACCCCTAATTTTGATGAACAGCACCCCGGGGAGACAGATTCAAGTGTCTCCCTCCCCTCTTCCCTTCCAAACCACATGAGAGGACTTTTCGGCTCGCCGCGTATTTAGAGTGCCGCCCTGGCTCGCCGCGTATTTAAAGTGTCGCCCTGCCTCACCAATACTACATTTACAAACATCTATGCCTTCTCGGGACTCGAACTCGGGCCCTTCGGCACGGCAATCAGCGACGCTAACCACTATACCGTTTGGGCGGCTGCAGTAGTTCTTTCGCCTGGGATTGAATCGAAATCGAACTAGCGTAGAATTCCCAGTATTGAATAATCTTTAACCGCTGGGCCATTGGGATGGAGACTGGGCTTTATAAGGCATGCAAGTGGTAACATTCTTGTTTAAGAATAATTTAATCTTAATGACGAAGAAGATTAGGATAAATAAATCAGAAAATCTTAACCAATTGGTCATCGGTGGGACTTGCCGTGTTACAATAGTTACAATAGTGACACTGTTATGAAATGATTATTTTCTCCGGAACATGATCTAAAGCTATAAGAAAATCAGAGTTCTTCTTACCTATAGTTGTAGGGCTAAGCCTGATTAGCTAGTAATTTACGCTTGTTTAACGTTCTTGTGCTTGGACAAAGCCTTGTCGTGGCACGCTCTAGAAATCTATATTCTAAGAACACAGTTAAGAGCTATAATGTAAGTAAAATGTTCATTAAACCTACTTCTTGTAGTAAAGCAAAAGCTGACAAACTATCCACTGCTAGTCTCGACTAATCCGGACTTCATAGACTAGCTTCCGACTTCATGGCTAGTTCTCCGCTCGAAACAAATACAAAATTACTCATCAAAACTCAAATTGGCACACATGTGGACGTCTCAGTGATAAATATCTTTCTGATGGGTTTCTACTGTCCTCTCACTCAGATCTAAATTCTCTGGAGGATTAAATGCAACACAGTTTGTATTCAAATGATGATTGACGGAAGGAATACGAAGTACAAAAAAGAACTACCGTAAAGGGAAATGAATTAGCTGAAATAAACATTAGCAAGCATGTACACTAAGCCGATTGACGAAATTCAAACTGCGTTTTTTATGTCTCGTAAGCGCAACTTATGATATATATTAGATCTTCATATAGAATTTTTCTAATATACGTTTTTTGACACAAAATCGGACTTTTTCTGAAATGACATGCCAATGTTTTTTCATATTTCGTTTCTATGAAATTCGCACACTTTTTGTGATTTACTTTTTAAATATATAAATTTTCCGAAAAAATGTTTCATTATAACCAATAAAATTTTTAACATCATCTTAAAGTAGATGTATTTCTAGGCACACCTGCAAAATATTAAAATTTTTTATTCAACATTTCCTAAGACATACATGAATTTACATATTGGCAAGTTTTGAAATTTGGCATGTTCGTGACAAGCGATAATAACGCGAAATGTGGTTTACGCAGTTTGATAAAATTATTTGAAATTAATGAACATGAGTCTTTTTTCCGCTCGTGTACAATGAATAAAAAGAAAGGAAAATTGATTGCTATAAATTAAGAAGTTCGCTAAGTGAAAAACTGAAAAAACTGAAAAAAAATGCGCCAAAATAAATTTTTAAATTTCTCCATAAATTTCGCACCAAATTTTATAAAATTTAATATTTAGGCATAATTTCAGTCTTAGAATCAAAATATGGAAAACGATTGCATAGCATTTCAGAATAAGTCCGATTTTGTGTCAAAATACCTATATTAGAAAAATGCTATATATAAATCTAATATATATCCTAAGTCGCGCTTTCGAGACATGAAAAACGGAATTCAAATTTCGTCAATCGGCCCAGTAGAACGGGAGAGTGTCCCATTTTTTTTGGCAGTGTAGATGTTCATTTAATTTGCATAGTTGGCTTCTCAGAAAATAAAAGACGCTTAGAAATGCGGTGATAAGATTGATATTCTGCAAATTTTCACACATACTTTATTCTGCGTAGACATTTTCATAGTGGATTAAATAAACTTAAATAATTTAACCCTTTGTTATTATAACATGTCTTGGGATTAGGGACTTAAATGTATGCTTGAATTTGACATTTCCGATTTTAGACATCCGCTTTGGACGAGATTTAAGAGTATTTCCAAAAGAGTCTACCTATTTCCATTCTACTTTCACTGACTATTGACGTGTCAAACGTTTTATGTTTCTTTACCATTTGCCTTCCAGCCTGACAGCTACTTTAGTTCTGTGAATAGGCTTTCCTCATCCTACTTGAAAGCTGATAAACCATAGGTTCCCAACATTTTTCGAACTGGTGCCCCCTTTTCTAGTGAATATTTCAATACCGCCCCCCTAGAGAAATAAGAGCGTACATAATGCATGGGGAAAACAAGAATTAAATAAAAAAATTACTAATAGATAGAATGTTGTTGGAATTGAAACGCTACTGAATTTCTTCGTTATTTAAAAAGAAAAATAAAAGTTTTAGCTTACCTGTTATAAGGACAGGCAGGGGTTTTGATGATACGAAATAATCCATAATAAACTATTGCTTTCTAAATAAATAAATTGACAGTTTCAGAGAACACTCAAAAGGCATACTTAATTATTATTAAAAAGTATTTTTATTAAAATTTAAAGGCATCGAATTTCTAACTTAACTAATGAGAAGGCTGAATTTGATGCATTTTAAGAAGCTTGTTAATATCAGGCTCGATTTTACTTAAAAACAATCGTAAATCGCCGCGTTCAGTAACATGGAGCCGATTTCTCTTTTTCGTTACCAATGTTGCTACAGCACTAAATCCACGTTCTGCTAAATATGAAGATGGGAATGCTAGCAGAAATCGTTGCACAATCGACCATAATCTTGGATACAATTGCGAAATCGACTTCTGCAGCCAAAATTCTTGGTAGCCATTCTTGAATTTAATTTTTAATTCCTCATTTGTCGTCAGTTCTATCAGTTCTTCTTCTAACTGAGATGGTCCTGCTGTGTTGACATTGGAAAAAGGATCCAAAACCCAGTCTGGTATGTCCATGTTTAAAATGTCCTCGAATCGTTCCTTGAAGTCATTGTAGAGGTTTTCCAAGTGCTGACAGTAAACAAGCAAGTCGTCGTGCTTGAATGATACTGCTGATAAACATGGGAAGGTATGGAATTCACGTCTGCCTATATTTCTTTTATATAATAGCAGTTTAGACACGAAAGCAGCAATGCTATTTTTAGTCTTAATCAAGTTTAAGTCTTCTCCTTGAAGTTGGAGATTGACATCATTAAACAATTTATAGAGGTCTGCTAAGTACGCAATATCGTTTTTTGATGCGATGAGGTTGTCGCGCAATTCCGTGTCTTTGTTTCCTAGGAACTCTATCACAGATTCAAACAGATTGTAAAATCGAGTCAAACAAGTACCTTTTGAAAGCCAGCGCACCTCTGTGTGAAGCAGCAATCGGTTGAAATCTTCATCATTTGCAATGCAAAGCTGACTAAATAATCTGTCATTCAACGAGTTACTTCTGATTTTATTAACTGCTCTTATAACATATTGCAGTGATGTATGGAGACGTTCGCTCAAATTTTTCGCAACCAAATGCTGTCGATGAATTACGCAATGCACAGCAAGCACGTCCGGAACTTTATTTTTTAAGCATGCTATGAAGCCTTTGTGACGCCCTGTCATAGCCGGTGCGCCATCCGTAGCAACCGACAAAATATTATTAAAAGGAATTTCCTTTTCGTCAAAAAACTTTTGCAGTGTATCAAATATGGTTTCTCCTTTTGTATCTGTTTCCAAATTGGTAGCAAACAACATTTCTTGACATATTTTTTCATCTTTGATAAACCTCACGTACGACAATAACAATGCTTCATTGGTTGGTAAAGTGGACTCATCCAGCTGAATTGAAAATTGACAAGTCTGCAGATAATTGCACAACGATTCTTCAATGTTTTCAGCCATCTCATCAATTCGTCTTTGCACAGAATTATTGCTCAAAGGAATTTTTCGGATAATATCTGTAGCTGGTTTATGGAGCACGGTGGTTATTACTTCTTTAACTGCTGGTAAAATTAAATCTTCCCCAATAGTATGTGGCTTGCCTGTTTTAGCAATCAACAATGAGATATTGTACGAAGCTCGAAGTCCGTCATCGTCTTGTTTAGAAGCTGATGAAAATAATTTTGATATAGTTGGCTGATTTTCAATCTTCTTTTTTATCTCTAGAAAATAGGTCATATCTCTGTCTTTCTTATCCGGATGCATTTTATTAAGATGATCTTGAAGCCTAGAAGGTTTCATCGCTTCATTCGAAAATGTTTTTTGACAAATAAGGCACAATGGAGATGATGGATTTGAGGGATTTTCGATAAATCCGTATTTTATATAATCCGCACTGTACTGCCGCCTCTTCTTTTTTGCTTCCGACATGGGTTTTTCTTTACTTATACTTGATCCAAGTTAAGGGAGCTGCAAGGGATACTGCCGGTTTAAATAATATAAGTTGAAGTAGCAAAATATTAAGGCAACGCCGTTTTCATCGTACGCAGTACATGCTGCGATGAACGATAGATAGTGTGAGCCTGAGTCTGTAGCATTCTGCGGGGCTGTTCTATTTTTAGCTACCTACAATTTTGATCGGGTAAACCACTGGCGACGATTTGTCTACTCCGCCGCCGCTTATTTCGGCGCTCTAATTTTTTCCCGCGTCCAACGTCGCCTACGCACTTTTACAGACTCTCTTAGAATACAGTTTAGTTGGAGATCTCGCTATCGTTGCCGCTTGTAAGTGGCATTTTTTAGTCCCAGTGACATTTTTTGTAAATGTTACGGCCAAAGCCCGAAATCGGCCAATTCGCATTTTGGCCAACGTTGCTGTAAACTTACCGGCGAATGTCCAATCTTTTTGTTGATTTCTGGCTTTGACCGGCCAATTTGGGAAAAAAGAAATCAAGGGCAGATGGTTTTACACACTGTTAAAAATGAAGTATTTAAAAATGAGTACTTCTGTGAGTTCAACGAGTAGAAACTATTCAGTGAACGCATATGCTGTAACAATGTGATAGTGTGAAGATTAGATTTGCGCCCTTCAAAATGACGAATTATATCTTAAGCAAATGCGTTGCGTATCGAGTATGAATACAGAGGCAAATTGAGTACTCAATTTGTCAACTACCTTTAAGGGTGATCCTTAGTCTTTTTCTGCTCCATAGACTCAATCTACCATTATCACATCAGGCTTTGGCCAAGAATTCCCAGCCACTTCGCGAAATGGCCGGCCAAAGTATAAAATACAATATTAATTGCAAGTATTTCGGACTTTGGCCAAACCTCCTGGCCAAAACGCGAACTGGCCGAACTTCGGGCTTTGGACGTAACATAAATATGTACATAAAGACAATAAAGATATATTTTTGCACTGAAGGCTTTTCCTTCTGATATTATGAACTCCGGTTCTACTGCTCCTTTCACTAAAATGGTGACCCTTTCAACAAAAGTCAACAGTTTTCTGCGACTTTTTGGAGTGCATCTCGCCAAATTGGCAAGACAGGTTGCTAGTTTTAGCACATGCAGCCCCAGAATCGTACATACTAGAGAGGTATGTCTTTCTCTGAACAGTGAAGTCGCATATCGAAATATGTGAATTTTCGCACACGTGATAGAAATGAATTATCAGCGTGATTTTAAAGTCTTTTTTAGACTATATTTGGCTAATCTTCCAACGCCCCTCTGTGCCATATCAACGCCCCCTAATTTTCTCTGGGTTTTTTACCGCCCCCCTGAAAGCCTGAAACGCCCACAAGGGGGCGTTATCGCCCACGTTGGGAACCTATGTGATAAACGAAGGAAGGCTTTGCTTTTTTATTCAAATTGCCTCCAATATCTTTCAGCTGTCCAGAATTAAAATAAATAAATTTCAATGGCAACAGCTACTAACTTCGCCCAACTTATCATTCAGTCACGTAGATAAATGATTACAGAAATTTTTTATAATTACATGCGCTAAATAAAATTAACGACAATTCTGGAAAACGATAACGTGTGATTCAAACGCTATTTTTATGATACATACATAAAAAATGACATATGAGGTATCTGCGGTAAGATTTTTCTCAAAAATTGTCATCAGTTTAATTTCTGTATTAAATTAGATTTACGATATCTCCTGATTTATGCGGAAAAGGTTTATCGCTGGCATGGGTTTTATCGCCATAAATTTCATTCTGTAAAAGGCATTGCTAAGCTTCAGTCAAATTGATAAGTAAAGGAGTAATAAAAACTACGAAACATAGCTTTTTTAAGTGGCATAGCAATCTAAGTTTAAATTATGAGGCTTTTAAATTATAATATTTAATTTGAATACAATATATTTCCTGGTCATACATCTAAAATATTTTTAATTGTAACTAAATCTTTGAGTTGTTAGAATAAGTTATATAATAAGATTTGAAGTCCTTTCGATAAATTCTAAAGACTCTCAATATTCTATGCCTGAGGTATTGAAATATGCCTGTCGTATTCGTGATGGCAAGTAGCATTATGAAAAAATATTAGCCTTATTGTAAGTATCATATATTACATAAAAATATTTTATTTATTAAATAATATTGCATAAAAGATATTTTTTGCCTATTCAAAGGAAATTTTATTGATGTAAACGAAATTGAAGGAAACATTTTGAATCAGAATTATTTTATGCTTCCTAAATATTGGCATTTGTTATTAAGCTCTTAAATATATATTTCAAACTTTAAATCTATGAAATTTATTAGCAGGTTCTGTTAATGTAGTTCAATATCGAAATGAATCGGATATGGAGCCAATAGATTTGATTGTACCATTCTCAGCACGCTAGTTGTCTATCAGTTGCAAAGTAGTAAAGTCACTGAACACTGATGATTCGACAGATATTTGAATCCTAGAGAAAGGGGCGCCTGAACAGACAGTTTGTTGTAATATGGATCCGAGCCATTTTATCTTAGAAAGTTCTTCACGAAGACAAGGTCTTTACCTTCAGCAGATAGCTCTCGTATGCTTGTCCATAGTTAAATAATCAAATAAATCAAATCAGTGTGCTATTGAACAAGAGAAACTTGCTTGTTTATACTCATGGGAAAACAGATCTCCCAGTAATTTCAAGAATCCAATTTTAAAAATTAGTACCAGTTTCACAGCAATCTGTGTCAGTACATAGATTGTCTGGAAAGGAGAGGAATCTTTGCAGAGCTCATATTGTTACAATTACAAAAGAGTTTACGCTGCAGGCGCTTGCGGTGTAATGGTGCGTTAAACGTTGACCGTGTTCAAGCCAATGGCAGGAAATTGCCTTTTCTGATGAATCTCTTACCTAAAATATCCCGATGATCATATCCGATTCTGATGGTGACAAAACATCAGAACCCTTGCATTATGCATCAACATACCATAACGTCACCTGAACTGCGGTTTAGAAAACAATTTAAAAGTGACGCTAGGCTTAACTTTGCTGTCATTTGTTTACATTTGAAACTTATTAGAAGGGTGTTGTTGTTATGACGTATCTCACTTGTCTGAAAGCAACATCAGAACAAACCCACTAAATTCATCGTGGCAAGGAGTGCAAGACTGCTCCTGTCATTGGCAAGAGCATTGAGCACCACACAGATGACAGTACGACTTTGCTCAATTCCGCTCCCCAGTTTTGATGGAGAGCAGCCCGGGAGGGACGAGTCTGATAGTCTCCATTCCGCTTCCCCTGTCACAACCTCTCGAGAGGACTTTCGGCTCGTCGCATATTCATAGTGCCCCCATGTAGAACAGACGCTATACATTTACAAACATCCATGATTTCTCTGGGATTCGAAATCGGAACCTTCGGTATTGCAGTCGGAGTTACTAACCACTATCCCGGTTGGGCGGCTAGTAAGAAAATTAATTAAATCATTTGGTGTACCAACTTCAGTGTCTTTTCGTCCATGGGAAGGAGAGTTAACTTTCAATACTCTGCACCGAAAATTTGTTTTCCTGCCTGCTGGCCAATTGGCTTGTCTTTTGTCTTTGACTAGAAACTTTTATTTTAATTTCAAAAAATATTTTTTAACTGTATTTGGTGTTTCAGGTTTTTCTGTTTTTTAATGGTTTTAAGTTTTTATGTATTTCTGCCCTCCCACTCAGTGAGAACTGAACTGATCGAACGAGAAATATACCTCTAAGGAAATAAGTTTAGTGTAACATATGAAGGGTAACAAAAAAGTATAGTATTTAATAGGCTGGACAGAGAAGTTATGTGATGTTCATCAGAATTTTTATTTCCTTGCATATAGTAAAGGAAGTAGCATATTCAGGAAAAATATTAAGTATCATATTCCTATGAAAAAAATCATTTTGAAGCTGCAGAATCGATTTCAAGACTTTTTTTGCATGACGTCTGTACGTACGGATAAAATAAAGGATTAATTTTTCAAAAAAAGATTATAAAATAGATTCAAATGGGATATGACGTCTGTAAGTAAATTTTTATAAGTACCTTTATGTGTATATCTCAAATAACTCCAAAACGATTAACTGCTGAGCATTAAAATTTTGTTAATGGGAGCGCTATAACATTTGAAGATACAAGATTCTAACTAGAATTTACTTTGTTTTTCCCTTTCTTTGGAGAAGGGCCAGAATTCTCGCGTGAACTTTTATAATTAAAATACGTTGAAAGGATACAGAAAAGAAAGGATTTTTGTGGAAGAGAGATTTCAGCTAGCTTCAATGTACCTTTCTCCTGACGAAGTGGCAATGAAGTTGATTGAATTCCTCTTCTTTTGTGTTCTTTTAATTATGAATTTCAGTTTTCGTCTTTGTGAAATAGTAGATTTAAATTTCTTACTTTGTGTCTTTACTGATATTTTTTTCGCAGCGTAATGCGCGAAAATACTAGGCATGTTTATATTATCTTTTTAAAAAAGTGTTTTGTAATTATATCTATATATATATATATAATTACATGCGTTT